>QTSX02000958.1:82865-113845 GCA_014839935.2 Entomophthora muscae | reverse complement strand
CAAGACAAAAGGAAAAGACCCCTCCACACATCAACTAACCCATGATACATTAGTAAGGAATGAAAAACATTTCCACATATCAAAATCTCACAGTTTATTGCATCATTAAGGATAAACATGTTCCCTACATCCCACTTGCACAAAGAGTTGACACTATCCTAAGACATCACCACCTATTAGGACATACAAAGGCTAACAACCTTACCTTACTCTAAAAGAGATAGTATGGTGGCCTAATCTTAAACAAGACATAGCTGATGTATTGAAAAAGTGCACAGTGTGTGAGAAATACACCAGCACTAAGGCTCTCCAGCCAACAGTTAATCCAGTGCCGGACCCTGAACTGTTTAAGGTTTGGGGGCTGGACGTGGTGGGACCCTTCCCAGAAGCTAAAGCAAAACAACACTTCCTAATTGTAGCCATCAACTTTGCTACACGCTGGCCCATCTGCTGGGCAACAAAGAATCACAAGGAAGAAACAATTAATTGCTTCATCATCAAGGAAATAATAGCTGACTACAGAACTCCAGACTACATCATAACTGATGGAGCTACAGAACTGTCAGGACACTTAGTAAATAATAATTTAAAATAAAAAATATCAAACACTTCACAACCTTGCCCTACAGGCCACAGGCCAACAGAAGAGTTTAACACCTAATTGGCAGTCTCATCAGAACTCTTGAGAAAATAATGGATGGCAAAGCCAAAGACACATGGCTACTATACATGAAACATACATTATTAGTATCTTGGGTATGCACCAACCAAGGGACAGGATACTCACTGTTTGAACTAACATACATATACAAACCAGAGATAGTCACACACAATAACCAACCATATGTGAGAATCCCCCAAAGAAAAACTCCCACAGTAGAACAAGCGCCAGAACTACAACACATACACCTCAAAGCTAAAATAACAGAAACCAAAAAACTCAAAGCACAAAAAATAACATCTTCAGAGAAATCACTCCCATTAAACTCCCCCGTCTGGGTCCTGGCAGGGAACAGGAAGAAGTTGGGTTTAGTACACAGAGGACCAGGAAGAGTCATCAGATACAGACCAGACAGAAATACCTATCTAGTTAAGTTCCAAGGCACCAAAGATCCCATCATCAAGAAATACCACAGATACTGCCTTTGCCTCAGCAAAAGGGAAAACTTGACCCGGCTAGTACCCACTAGCAAACAACTCCAGGAACATCAGGTGGCAGCCGTCTTGACAAAGCTCCCTCCTGATGTACCAGAGTAACTCCTTAAGGGGGTGTCAAGGAGCTAGATGTACGGGTATTCTGGTCACCGCCAACATACGTAACATCCAGTCATTGCCTGGTTTGGTGCCAATTCAATACACCACTCTACATATCAAGAAAGGCAACAAACCAATATCATATGGCTTGATCAAGTATCTAGTGACCCAAACTTATTCTGTACATGACCATCCTTATCTTTGTTCTGAATTAAATCCCCGCTACAGCACAAGCTATATAAGTCTAAAGTATTATCCAAAAAATAAACTTCTTGTCTTATCAATTCCATATTTGAAGCTTTCCCAAAAGTCCCTCCTCATTGCTTGGTTGCAAAAGGGGTTCTAACCCTGGTGTGTTGTGCACCAGAGTTAAAAAAAACTCCATGTGTATGAGATTTATAAGTGCCTGGGTAGACAGAAGCTGTGAGCAATCTTTAGTTTCCATGTCCATAAAGATAGAAGATTGCGGGGCACGCGGGATGCGCCCAGCAAAGTTTGTGCCTTGGTACAATTTCTGCTCAGTTTGGGGGAGGCAGGGGCACTTAAGCCTGTCCCCCTCTTCTTCTTCCTGTTTTTCTGTTTCAAGACCTTCAAGGTCAGAGAATGTGGGGTCATATTTATAGCAAGTTGCTGTTTCCGCATGGTTCACTTTGGCAGTGTCCTCTTTCTTGGGACAGGAGCGGTTTGCGCTCTGGCTAAAATTGCCATTATTACAACTGGAGTTGCCGTTGCTATGGTTGGTGTTTTGGCGCTTGTTGCCGGTGGAACTGTCTCTGCCATTGCCGTTTGAGGGGCAGTTGCCATTGCGTGCAGCATATTCCATGTATGCGCGTTTTTCTGCACAATTAGCTTCTGCAATGAGTGCAGGCATGGAGGTGTTGGCCTCTGGGCAGATGAGGGCAGAAACTGAGGATTTCATTCTATCAATTAATGAGGCTCTAGTGTGCAGGTTGTCAGCTTGAGCTGAGGGTTGGATCGTGTGGCGTATTTCTTCAAATTCATTGGCGTAAGCTGTGACAGTGGTCTTCTGAGGAAGATTGCAGAGCTGTATTACAATGACTTGGAGAGATTCAGTGATGCAGAAATTGTGGGTGATGTCGGCTTTGAACTCTTCCCAGTTATCAAGCTGTTTGTCAGTTTGTGAGCCAACCCAAGTGGCAAACCAGTTAGCTGCAGCCTCGTACAGGCGCTTGCTGGATTCCTGGACCCATTTTTGTGGTGGATGCGGCTGGGGCGGAGTTTTGCGGCTGAGTGGTCTAGCCAGTTGATGGTGTTTTTCTTGTTTTTACCAAAGAACTTGTCAATACCAATGTACTTGGTGTTGGTAACTTTGCCTGTGATAGGCAGTTGTGCATTTGTTTGTGGTTGGAGAGAGTGACTGTATTGAATTATCTTGATGCATGCTTTGGGCATGACCAGTTCTTTGAATATGGTGCATCCACTAGGTATATCTTTGTCAATATCATGGGCGCAGAAGTATGTCTTCCAGGTATCCTGGGATGTGGCCTGGTTGAGTACGTGAGCAAAGGTGGGCAGGTTCTGTTCAGTCATTCTTTCTTTCATGGGTGTGGTAAAAAAACCGTAGCTGCTACCAGTAATGAGGAGCAACTTTTGGGGAAGCTTAGAATATGGAATTAAGAAGAAGACAAGTGTATTTTTATTGGATAATACTTTAGACTTATATATTCTTGTGCTGTTGCGGGGATATAAGTTGGATCAAAGATAAGGATGGTCATCTGCCAAATGGGCTCAAGTCACTGGATACTTGGACAAGTCATGTGATATTGGTTTGTTGCCTTTCTTGGTATTTAGAACAGTATATTGGATTGGCACCAAACCAGGCAATGACTGGATGTTAAGTGTATTGGTGGTGATCAGAATACCCGTACATCCAGCTCCTCGACAATAGTTTGTGCTGTGGCGGGGATTTAAGTCGGATCAAAGATAAGGGTGGTCATGTGCTGAATGGGTTTGAGTTGCCGGATACCTAGAAGAGTCATGGAATATTGGTTTGTTGCCATTTCTGGTATGTCAAACTGTATATTGGATTGGCACCGAAACAGGCAATGGCTGGATGTTAAGTGTGTTGGCGATGACCAGAATACCAGTACATCCAGCTCCTCAACAATAGTAAGGTTTTTAGTAACTTAATCAGCTCCTGCAAGGTAAAATTCTCAATTTGCATTAGCTAACAGCAGTTTGTTTAGGGATGTTGACAAGGAAGGGAACCCAACTCCTCCAGCTATATGCAGGGGGAGAATTGGTTTCTGGCTGGGTGGTGGATGGATATTGGCTGGCAGGTCATCTGTCTAACTATTCCTGGTACTGGCACAATCAGATTGGTTGTTCAAGGTGGTCAGTTGGTAAATCCAGGCTCTGAAGGTCGACTCAAGCTTTGGGGTCCAAACGGATAACTTTTGGGCTCCCAATCCCTTAACCTCTGGTAGCTTGGGCCGGTTGAAGCCCTCTTTGATAAGCTTGGTTGATGTTTTTTGCGGTTCCCTGGGCCGATTCTCCCCAGGGCATCAGTTCTGTTTTGGGAGGAATAGTGGTATCGATTGAGGGATTGTAAATTTACAAGCCTTTAGACCGATATTCAACAGCACTTTATCAGGCTCATTTGGGGACCTGGCATCTTTGTTATAAACGTGATGTTATATAGTTCATTGTAATGTAGACCATTCACTAGGAGGGAAGGAGAAAGCGTATTCTAGGTAATATCACGATCAGGTGGGAGATGCAGCTGACACTGGAATTGGAGGACCATGATTTTGGATATGGAGGATAAGTTGATATTTAGCAAAGCAGCTCAAGTGAGTTAAATGGATTTGTGGTGAACGATGGGATCTAGGGTGGTGATAGATTGCCGTTGACGGGGTTGGTGCTCGGTTAAATCGTGTGGATTGTTTGTCTGTTGATTGGAGTGTTTTGTCATCAGTTTTGTTGGGATGGATGTAGATGTCGGAATGGGACCTGTTTAGGTGGGGTTGGGTCACATCAGCTGATAGGGGTTGGTTTAAATTTTATTATGTTCTTTCTGTTGATTGAGGGTGGGAAGTTGGGGTTGGCTCCAAGTTCAAGACGCGATATGGTTGGCTAGCTTTTAGTTTTATGAGGGGTTAATGAGGTGTCAACTCCTTGAAATTAAGCCTTTAATTGTATGGGTTGGGACTCCGTCCTGCCAACCGAAAATTTCACCAAACGGAGGGATTTTAATTCTAGCCAATGGGAAGCGAGTTTCAACTTTGTCCTGCCGACCGAAAATTTCACCAAACGGAGGGACTTTAATTCTAGCCAATGGGAAGCGAGTTGCGACTTTGTTCTGCCGACCGAAATTTTCACCAAACGGAGAGATCTTAATTCTGGCCAATGAGAAGTGGGGTGGGACAAAATAGAAGGGATTAAAATGCCTTTAATGTAATGATTTTGGTAAATTAGGTCTAGTAGAGGGGCTTAATTATTAGAGACGGGCTTGGCAATCAAAAGCTTGGGGATGGGGTAGGTGGTGTTGGCCATGACTTGCTGAAACACATACATGGATTCACGCTCCTTGTTGCTCAACTTCAGCTCCCGCTCAATGCACGAACGGATACATGCGAGGGATTTGGTCAGCACCACCTCCATGTCTTCGGCAGAGAAGCGGAACTGAGCACGGTGGATGTTGAGCGCAAAGTGAACAGCGTAGGCCGTTTCGCGAGCCCCACAGTCGTGAGGATTAAGCTGGGACTGCTTGACGAGGTTGTCAGCCTCATCCATGAAGGCAGCGCGCTCATTCCCGACGGGAAGGACTTTGATGATGTAGAAGAGGGTGAAGAGCCGGGAACCAATTGTGGCGAGAAGGGGTTCGATGGCCGAGGGGTAATTTCTGGCCAAGAAGGATACAGCAATTTTCTTGATTTGAACAAGCATAAAAACGGCACGCTTCTGGCATGTGTTTTCGGGAAAGAAGGCGGAGAAGGCGTCCTCGGAGCTGACGCGCTGCATGGACTTGACGGTGTTGACGGCCCGCACAAAGCTTCCTCGATCCCCTCGAGTCAAGCATGGCGAGAGGTTGGACAGGTCGCCAAGGGGGAAAGGATCGGAGCCTTGTCGCCTTGGCATGCGTTTAACCTCATTCACTGATGAGATGCTCTTGGAGCGCTGAAGATGAGAGACAGTCATCATCTCCATTTCCTCTTCACGCACCGCAAACCTGCGCAATACAATATCACTAAATCTACCCATAACCATGAGCCTCTGTCCACCTCCGTTTTATACCCGCCACTGTCGAATCTGCATGCTTAGCTCCACTCGATTGGTCAATTGATTGCTCCTGCACCTCAATTTCCCACCATCCCACCACTATCCACCAATTTAAAGCCAGTTAATTATTGACTATATCACTCAACATCCGATACGCACGCCTGCATAATAAATATCGAATAAATAAATGCATGCCCAACCTTATTGGGGCTCGGTTCGGCTTGGGCTCTGGCTAAACTGCATAGCTTTAAAGGCAAGTTGATTTAGGATTTATGGGTGGGTGGTCAACAAGGTAAAGATTATCCGTAATATAATTTATTTTTATATTTATTTTTTAAACGTTTGAGCAAATCCGAGTGATTTGTTCAACTGGAGACTTATTTCGACTACATGAACTTGCCGTTCAGAAGCATGGACAAAGCAAAAATGGCATAATGAGTCCTGAGTTGTCACACGAATCCGATTTTGAAAAGTGCATTTAAGTTTTGATGAAACAGTGACTTTTCAAGAGCCCACCTCGAAATGGATCTAAATCGCATTAAAGCCTTAGCCCATCAAAACTTTGTCTTGGGAGCATCATATTTTAGCAAAGTATTTAAATCACCTTTTCATCCTCAACACGGCGTATTCCAGAAATCATATCAATTTATTTGGCTATACATGCAATAGAATTATCCCGCCAAACCTTGACTCTAAATTCCAACTTACCATATACAAATCCACATATCGATAAACATACCCAGCACATCTAATCAAATATACTACTCACCAACATATAAATACGTTATATTTAACAATTGTAATTCATGCCAAGAACTATCTCAAGCACCGATCCAGACATGCTCTTCGCCGCAAACCAGTTCTTCCAGCACCCTACTTTACCCATCCTGCCATAATAACCAAGCTCACAATACATCAGCCCCGCTTAGTAAATCGCATTTAATCCGCCCTCCAGCACCAAAACCCATCCCGATCCAAAATAAATATTCATAGAAAGGATGCTTTACCATATAAAAATCCCATTCTAAGCATAATCAATCTAACCCCAAAAAGTATAACATTATACCGGCAAGGTTGCAACTAAGCCATGGTTAACTAGGAAGCTGCAAAGGCACCATGTCATTCCCTCATCAAAAAACTATCCATAAATCCCATTTTAAAGATCAGACAACAATTGGATCAGCCACCAACCTTCTTAGCTGCAATTCTATCCAATTTAATCACTCATCTGCCCATCAAACGTATAGACTTAACCAAACGGCAGAACCCCCGAAATGGTAAAAATTAACTCCCCAGCGCTATATGCACTTGATACTTTATCGAACCCTCATCAAATTCCATTTCACCCACAGGTTCATTCGTGGCGATCAGTATCGGCTATCAGATTTTAACATCAAAGGTGGACTTTATTACACAGATTATACTAACCATTAACTATTGCATCTACGAACAGATACCCTTTATTAAACATCAGATATCGGATTTAAACTTCTAAGGTGCCAGTTGATGGGTTTAATTGTGCCGCTCGGTATATTTGCCCGGGGGCAATTTGCTATGAATCGCTAGCTATAAAGTTATCGATGGCGTAACCTCGACATTGCCACACAACAGCAGAAAGATACTGTACTTTTTAGAGCTGTTGAGATGGATTAGGACTGCAGCGGCCCAAAAAGGAACACTTGTGGCATTTGCCGTAATTGTCTTGCCCTCCCTTTCCTGTAATCTTCCTTCAGATTCCCCCAGCGTAGGGGAATCCGAAATCACAAAAAAGAAGGTATTGGAAGGCTTTTTGCTTTCCGGAATTTGATATATTTTTAATATATATAATATATATTTATAATAAAAAGGTTTTTTTAAAAAATCTTTAAATTTGAATTCAACTTTTTAATTTTTAAATAATAGAAAGTAAAAAACACATTTTATTTTAAAATAAAAATCTGAGACAACACACCCACAGAAGGGTGTGGAAGGAAACAATTCTGAGAGAATCTTCTTTGAGAAGATTCTCTCAAAATTGTTTCCAGATTTCAGACGGGTGCTCCTTTTAAGAAAAGGAACCACCCATCCGAAATCTGACCCAGCCCTAAGATGGATGGACCAAATCTGGCTCAGAGCAAACCAAAGTTGTACATATAACAAAATATAACCACCACAAGTTTTATCAGCAACATCAGGGGACAAAGAGCCACTATGACTGTACAGCAGTCACCTCAGATGATTCAACTAATAGAATCACTTGAAACCATTAAAAGCATAGGTTGGATTTTGGTATTTATACAGATAGGGTTTAAGAACTCTCCTGATAAGAATCCCAAGGAAGAAACCAGGTATTTGTATAGATAAAGCCAACTCCCTAGAACCAATTGGGCCAAACTAGCTAACAGTGTTGCAACCCAACTAGTTATAGCTTCCAGGGCTGAGGATTTGAGTCTCAGCCAATAATCCCTATTCCATACATATCCATGCCAAGACTTCTGATCAATTGTTTGTTTCTCCTTTACCATCTTTGACCACCTATACTTCCCCAGATACCAGACCATCTCAGCCCCAACCGGTGTCACCCAAACACCCTTATCCCAGCTTTCAGAACCTTGCTCCTAACAATATATCTCCAGTTTGAAACTGTGTGTCAACCTCACTTAGACATAGTTCCCCTACCATCCCCCTTTCTTAGAGTTGGGTACCAACCCCCTCACAGTTCTATTGCTTCAAGCAATCCAATCCAGTTTAGGCCCATCAATAAAACTCTTTTCACAACCCTAGCAGTATCTTTTGTATCCTTGGGAACCCATAATTTATTGGGGATGGTTCAGCACCAGCTTAGGTACAACTGCAGATGCTGTCAAGAAAGCCTGAAGTCTTACAACAGCGCAGTATCTAGACTGGGGAAGCTAACAGGAAAGGGCAGAGATTACAGGCAATAGGGTAGCTTTATCAGGAAGCGGTAGTGAATATAAAGAAGGGGGGCCAACAATCCACAGGGGCACTGTGGGGGGTCCAAGTATGGTAGGGGCAGCAATTAGCTGATACAGGCATCATTGCTCAGCATTGGTCCCACACTCAATTACCAGATACTGCCCCTACCTTGCCACAGGCGGCAGGATGTCCCCTGCTGGTAGATACGTCATGGGGGAACTCTGGGAGCGCCCCTGAATATTGTAGGATACATCAGCAGGTAAGGTGTTGATTTCAGTTGCAGCACCCCCTTGTGATGATCCACATGTTTGGTGGTTTTTCAGGCGGGGCTAATGTTGGCCAAGCAAAAGTTTGGTTGTTTGTTGGAGGTGAGCCTAGTAGATAACATGGTCTACTAGGGTAAGTAAGGCCTGGCTGGTAGGTAACAAAGGACTACCAGAGGCAGATGTTGCCTCCACCCAGCAGAAGATATTGGCTGCTTTGGACTATAGTTCTTCACCTAGCAGGGAACTGTGGCTGCGGAAGGGTGAAGACTGAAATAGTGAGCAGGGAACTTTGTCTGTCTGGGGGGAGTAGGTTTTGGACCCCTGGTGGGTAACGCGGGCTTCCAGGGAGGGAAAGAGCTCTGAGGGCTCTATGTACCCTAATACGCTTACAGGAGGTCTGTGAGCAAGCATCCTACCTACCAGACTGGCAGGGTGTCCTCGTTCATGCCCCTATGAGAGCTTTGGGGGAAACCCAAAGTGAGCATTGGAGGACATAGATTTGCTCAGAGGTGTCACCAAGGCAGTTTGCTCGAGGAAGCAAGCTGCAGAACTTGGTATGATCAGGCCTCTGGGAAGTATAGATGATTACTCTGCAACTGAAAGCCCAGACTTAATCACCTGGGTGAGTAAAGACAACACATAGACATTGATCTATGGTTGAATGGCCTAAGTGGAGTACCACTTGCAAGGGCCCAGTCAAACGCCAGTTCAATGTAGACTAAAACCTGGGTCTACAAGTTCTGGTAATGGGGACTGAGATAAAGAACCAATGTGGTTCACAGAGTTAACAGAGAAGACTAGCAAGAGGGACGTTTGATCACAGTGAAGGCTAGTTGACGGACTGTTGATTCATATTGAATTGTGGGGACCAATATGGTTCAGTATGCAGAGGGAACTAAGGAAGTTCCTAGTGAGGATTTGTTGAGGGACTGGTTGAGGATAAGCTGAAGAACAAGAAGATTATGATTCAGGACTAGCTGATCATAAGGCAGGATGGTCAAAGGGCCAGAAGTTTGTGTTGAAGGACTGAAGAGCTGAGAGGATGAACTAGCCAGAGGACTGATAAGCTGGTGGAATACTGGAATGAGCTGTTTGGAGCCTGGAATAGGTTGTTTGTTGACTGAGATGAACTGATTGCTGGCTAAGCTGAAGAGCTGGAAGATGTGGAGCTGGCTGAAGGATCAGAAGAAGATGATGAAGAACTGGTGATCCGGCAAAATAAGCCAAGATTTTGCCGCATCAATTTGCCAAAGTGGCAAGATGTGGAATATTTTGCCTTGGTTTAGTATTAAAATAAAGAAGGAATGTGGAAAGAAGTGTGGGTAAGATATTTATTTATTAAGTTCCTAGTATAGACGAAGGTATGTTGCTATAAGAGCGGGATACAAAGTTGTTTTGGTGGAACGTTTTCCTTGAATTTTACAATATTTGTAAGTATATGGGGGAAACATTGAAGAGGTCCACAAAGAACAGTTTAAATAGTATTCTACTATTTAAATTGGTTCAGGTTGAATGCAGGGAAGACTGGTGCCAGAATACTGAACCGGTTAACGCTTTGGTGTGTGAAGAGTTGTCAATTTGAGCAGTTTGAGCTGTGGAAATTATTTTCATAGTTGGATCCTGGTGGAACTTCAGGAATGGTCTATTTCTGCGTTCTGAATTCATTGGTTGAGTTCTGGCAGGTTTCCTGATGAAAATAATTGGTTGGAAGCCAAAAGCTTAAAGTATAAGCGAGGAAATAGTGAATTAATACTTTTAGCTTTTGAGAAAGTAAGTATGAAAGCTTAAGTTATTATAGAGAAAAGTGAGCGGCAATTGTTTAAGCTTCTGAAGAAAGCCATTTTGAAGGCAGAACCGTTGGGAAAAGGACACTATAAGAAGGTGGCTGGCTGGAAAGTTACAGGGTCTTTTTGAGGTCTTTTGAAGGTCTTTCTGGGTCTTTGAAAGGATCTTTCTGAAGTCTTTTGAGTTTCTGCCAAGAGGTTTTGGAAGCCTTTTGATCACCAGCAGGAGCTTGGTTAGAGCTGAATCCCAAGATAACGGAGCAGGAGCCCAAGAATAAGGAGCTGGATCCTAAGCGCGGCGCAGAAGTCTGATTCCAAGGAGCAGGAGTCCAAGTTTAAGGAGCAGGAGTCCAAGTCTAAGGAGCAGAAATCCAAGACTAAGGTGCAGAAGTCCAAGACCAAGTACAAGGAGTCCAAGATATTGCTGGAGGACTCCAAGTATTGGCAAATCCATATTGTTTCCTTGACCCCCTGGGCCATATACCAGAAGGTTTCTAAAGGGATCTTCCTTCTGAGAGTGAATAAAAGCCCATTTTGACCCCTATAAATATTTCAGAGATATATTTTCCCTTACTGGAGAATGACAATCACTTCCAGCTGGTCCCTGGCTATGATCTAGGACACACTTTGGGGACTGGTGGACAGGAACCCCACACCCCTTGATCCGTTTTTGGTCAACGTTGCAGGCCTTGGCCCGCCACTGCACTAATGAGGGAGTGGTTGTGCGGGTGGTTTGCTCAGTACAGCGGATTTAAGCTTGCCTCAATCCACCCTGCCATACCATCAGGAGTATCAAAGCCCAGCCTGCTAGGACTGGACCCTGTGCCCAGTTGATTCTGGCTCCTAATATAGATAACCTGGTCAGGAGATGTTCTACCCAGACAGTGTTTGGGTGCCCCCAAGAGGGCTTGGCAATTAGCTAAACCAAGGAAGCCTTCCGGTGTTCTACTTGCCCATTTGCCTATGGGCGGTAAGGCGTGGCAGATACTTGTTCAAGAGCATTCTTTGCACAATGCGCTTCCATGACATTGCTCATGGGTTTGGACTCACCATTGGTGACACGCTGCTTGGGGCAACCAAAGCGTGCCAGGATTTCTTTGCCAGTGAACCAAGTGATGATGGTGGCAGTGTGGTTGGTTGTTGCCCAAGCTACCGGCCAGTATGTGAAATGATTAACAATGATGATGCTGTATTTCTTCCCTGACCTATCTCTGGGCAGGGGCCTACAATTTCAGAGGCCCTGTGGTGGTCCACATGTTTAGTGGTTTGCAGGCGGGGCTTATGTTGGCCAAGTGGAAGTTTAGTGACTTTTGTTGAAGAAGTAGCTGCTGAAGGACCAGAAGATGATGGTGAAGGACTGGTGGTCTGGAGAAATGAGCCAAGATTTTCCCAAATTGATTTGCCAAAGTAGGAGAATGTGGAATGCTTTGCCTTGGTTTAGTAGTAAAATCAAGAAGAAATGTTCCTAGGATAGAAGTGTGGGTAAGATATTTATTTATTAAGTTCCTAGGTTAGATGAAGGTATGTTGCTATGAGAGCTAGATACAAAGTTGTTTTGGTGGGATGTTTTCCTTGGATGTTACTATATTTGTAAATATATGGGGAAAACGTTGAAGAGGTCCATAAATAACAATTTAAATAGTATTCTACTATTTAAATTGGTTCAGGTTGAATGCAGGGAAGACTGTGCCAGAATAATGGACCAATTAACAATTTGGTGCGCAAAGAGTGGTCAATTTGAGCAGTTTGAGCAGTGGAAATTGTTTTCCCAGTTGGATCCCGGTGGAACTTCAGAAATGGTCTATTTCTGCGCTCTGCATTCATTGGTTGAGTTCTGGCAGGTTTCCTAATGAAAATGATTGGTTGGAAGCCAAAAGCTTAAAGTATAAGCAAGGAAATAGTGAATTAATACTTTAAGCTTTTGAGAAATTAAGTATGTAAGCTTAAGTTATTATAGGAAAAGTGAGCGGCAATGGTTTAAGCTTCTGAAGAAAGCCATTTTGAAGGCGGAACCGTTGGGAAAAGGACACTATAAGAAGGAAGCTAGCTGGAAAGTTACAGAGTCTTTCTGAGACTTTCTGGGTCTTTTAAGATTCTGCCAAAAGGGTTTTGAAAGCCTTTTAATTGCCAGCAGGAGCTTGGTTGGACTGATAAAAGTGGAATACCAAGGCCACTATAGCTATAAAGAGAGCTGAAGCCCAAGATAACGGAGCAGGAGCCCAAGAATAAGGAGCTGGATCCTAAGCGCAGCGTAGGAGTCTAATTCTAAGGCGCAGAAGTCCAAGTTTAAGGAACAGAAGTCCAAGACTAAGGTGCAGGAGTCCAAGGCCAAGTACAAGGAGTCCAAGATGTTGTTGGAGGACTCCAAATATTGGCAACCCCATATTGTTTCCCTGACCCGCTGGGCCATATACCAGAAGGTTTCTAAGGGGATCTTCCTTCTGAGAGAGAATAAAAGCCCATTTTGACCCCTATATATATTTCTGAGATACATTTTCCCTTACTAGAGAATGACAACCCCTTCCAGCCGGTCCCTGGCTATGACCTAAGACACACTTTGGGGACTGGTGGACAGGAACCCCACATGCCCACTGCTCAACCGGCTTTTTGGCCTTGATGGGCTCACTGATTTGGGCAGAGCAGGCTTGGACGTTTTGCTCTCACATAGCACACAAGTCTCCAGGGATCCAGAATATCCTGGCGCATACAGGGCCATCAAGCTTTACCTTTCATGATTTCAAACTGGCTATGCCCTCTGATGTGACCTAAAATGTGTTAGCAGTGCAGGGTGGTATCTCTGTTTTGTGTGGTGGAAATATAGGACATCTTTTCTCCTGTCTCTGTCTGGTAGAAGACATCATCAACATATTCTGTGAACTGGCTTTCATTGTCCTTTAGTTTTGGGATGGCTACTGAGTTAAGGACTTAATACCTGGTGGCCTCATGACAAAGGTAGAACATGGGCTAGTCTGGGTCTAGGCCATTGTCCCCCATGATAGACACTTCATATAGCTTGGAGAGTGCATCAGCTATGACCATTTCCTTCCGGGATTATACTCTATTCTTAGTTGACAAGGGGGAAGGTGTTTGACCCAACCTGCCTGGCACTGAGTCAGAAATGACTGTGTGTTGGAGTACTTAATGGACTTGTGATTGGTGAGAATACAGGGAGGGAATGCATAACCTTCCATATAACAACCCCACTTCTCAATACAATGAACAACAGCAGCTAGTTCCTTATTGTGAATGGGATAACACTGCTCAGATTTGGTAGGCTTCAGTGATTTTTAGGCTGCTGGGAGGACTATACCAAGGGGTATAGGCATCCTTAGACCAATTGGGGTGAAAATACATCTGGTTCTCCCTGGGATGAATGTGCTTAGATGACATTAAAATCCTGCTATAAAATGAGGGGATAATAAAGTTGGGTTACTTTTCCTAGGAAGGGGGTAAAGTTTCTCTGTCTGAGTTGACTTTATTTACAGATGAGGGTTTTCACTTGGTGTTGTTGTGTTTTGGGGTGCAGCCAAGGCACATAACTAGAGATCCCAATGGTAGGATGGGGTTTGTACAAAGCTGGAGGTTAGGCTTGAGGGATGGATAAGAGATTTACTTCAAGGCCCTGGGAACGTTAATTGACAGAAATCTCCCCTAGATGAGACTTTTGAGGAAGTGGAATAAGCTAACTAAGTTTGGCTCCCATCCCAATGAGACAAAACACCAGGATTCCGCCCAGGGAATCACTGAAATTGCCGCTCTCAAAGGGGACTAAAGGTAGGATACCAGGAAAGATGAGAAAAATAGGTGTCTAATCCCATCAACGCCAGTCTGGCAAGCAACCAGGGAGTACATGTAGGAAAAGCGCTGGAGATTTAGGTGTCTCCTGAGAGATAGACATCTCCTCCTCCAGTGGGAGAAAGGGAGGTACAGAAGTTTCCTCAACAGAATGGGTGTCTAGGTTGGGACCAGGGGAGTATAAATCAGACCATCACAAGTGAGGCTTTTGAACAGGATCTCTCCAGGGGAGAAGAAGTCATTTGCCCTACCAGGGATATTATCTAGTAGATACAAGAGCCTAGAAGGATCCTCTCCCATGAGGCGGGCATATGAGGAAATTATACCCCAAAGATCTGGAGAGATAGTCCAGATGAAGAGCAGAGCTGGGGCCAGAGAAACCGTGAAAAATTTGAGAAGTGGGAGTATCTTTTCATGATCACAGAAAAATTTGGAGTCTTTTGATGCAATTCCAGGGCCTCAAACATATAGGATTTGGTTCAAGGGAAGTAGCTACCAAGAATAGAAGACAAAGTGATCCATAGGCCTTGGGGATAGCTTGGGAGGCACTATGGCAGACTTTAATAGTGGTTTATAAGAAGATGGGTCAAAATCCAAACAATTTAAAAATAATTTTAAGATAAAGGTAGGAAATTATACTAATTTTAAATCAAAACTAGATTTGAATAGGTGTTTTGAAAGCAAGAGCAAGTAAGTATATATTTATATGCTAACATTAGACTTAGTAGATTCAGAAAAGCTACCAAAAAAACAGGGACTAAGATACAGGTAAAGATAATAAGTATTATTACTAACAGTTTGCAATTTAGAGAGCTCAAAAAAAGAGCTTAAAAATGATAATAGCTAGTGTCACAACATCTTCAATTACTCCCTCTTGGGGAATTAAACTCCCCAAGTAGCTCACCAAATGAGTCACTGAATGGCTCATCAACCAACAATTAAGACAGTGGCACTACTATCATTTGGTCATCTATTACAGGGATCAAACCATCCAGATCCTAAGCAGAACACAGTTTGAATAAGCCTTGTGACTTAAGAGGGACATTACTCAGATAAGCCCCATGACTTCTATGACGTACATGGACAGTATGTGGCTTTCCATGATACTTTATATATTTTTATATTCATATCCAATAAATTACCATTCTTTTCTTGAATTTCCCCTTTATCTTGTTTATTATACTTCCAAGAAGTATATACTTGACAGTGGTAGCACAGGTAGGTTATACACACCTATGCAACTTTAAGGAAAAATTCCTCCTAAGAAAAAGATACACCAAATGGCCCTCCCCACAGGCTGGAGAGATTATGAAGAAGGAAAAGACGTCCCTACATGTTTCACCATCTTAAACAACGTCCTTGTACCAACCAAACAGTACAACTTCCTCAGTACACACAGATCCTGAACCCACCTCCAATTCCTGAAACAACCAAAATACCCAACATTGTGTTGCAATGCCTATATTCAGCAGAAATTGGGAACTTCTCAGGAATACACTATGAAAATGAAAATCTCTGGATTTAAAGTACCCAAAACAAGTTTACACAAGTGGGCTACCCCGTAAGCTCTGGGTCAGTGAGGTTTCCCTTTGTGTTGCTGAGGTTGTCTCACGCTTTATAAGTGAATGGTTTGAACAGCACCCTGATCAAAATGAAAACTGGGAAATGTTCAAAGCCGCCTTCCTCAAAAAGTTCTTCATGAAAGACTCCAACGTGGTGATCATGACAGAACTCAGAACCTTCAAAATGACAGGAACCATTGAGAAGCACATTTCAGCGTACAAAAGCCTATGTTACTGGGCTCTCAACACTATCAACTTTGAAAAACCTGGGCCACGTTTAGAATTCTATAATGGCCTCCCCACACACATTAGATGTCAGTTTGACATGACCTGCTGTAAGAACCTCAAATTGTATTCTTGGAAGGAAAAAAGCTCAGCTCAAAAGTCTGACAACCTACATGCAAAAAACAAACACAAGGAGAGTCCTACAGCCAAGAAGGACCCTTGTCCTAATAAATAGAAAAACTGAGCTAATAATACCCATCCTTGCAACAGGAATTGCACTGCACAAGCTAACCATGCAAGAATTGAAGAAACCAACAAGGAGGGAAAAGCTCAGGGGAGTGCTTAGGCGAGCCATCCTCCCCCACTTAACAAGACTTGTACAGGGACCAAGACATGGACTCAATCACCATGATCCAAGTACCCTCTAACAATCCTCTACTGTTTGCCGCCCAAACTGGAAATAAACTCCTCACTATTCCTTTATGTTTTTGCAGGTATAAGGCACAGCATTTTTTGACACTGGAGCAGACCAATCTTTTATTAAAAAGAAATTTGCCAACCTCATGAAGTTACCTACCACTTGAAGTAACATCAAGAAGGTCATCATGGCAAACAACCAAAGCACACCAGTTACCCATGAGACAAAACCTTTCTGCGCCTAAATTGGAGATGTAAAAACAACAATTAGCGGCCCTATCATACCAATCCCCAAGTACAATGTTGTACTTGGCCTGGACTGGTTGAGAAAGACCAAACCTCACATCAACTGGGATAGCGCTGCCCTCACCATACAACAAGGCAAGGTGCATCACCATGTTTACCCAACTCACCTTGATACACTCACGAGGGACCATGTGTTTGTGAAAATCATGGAGACATAAGAGGAAAAGTACCCCATCAAGATCAATTAGAACTCCTGTACGTATGAGGCTATCCACTTTTCAAATTACAGAAACCAGACAAGAGAGAGACCCAATTCAAGCACAGCTAGTCATTGAATTCCATTCTGTCTTCCAAGAAACTTTATCAGTGTTACCACCTGATCAAGGCATACAATACAAAATTGACCTCAAGGGAAGTGTACCAAAGGCATGTCCCATATGTGCCTAACACCACAAGAAGATGACACCCTAAAAGCCTATCTTGATGAAGCCCTTGAGAAAAGGTCACATTAGACCCTCAAATTGCCTATTAGTGCTGCTGTTTTACTTGTAGCAAAGAAAGACAGAGGGCTCATCCTAGCCACAGACTACAGGGCGCTCAACAAGGTCACAATTAATAGCAGGTATCCCCTGCCCCTGATCAATGGCCTTTTTGACGCCCTGGGGGGTCCCAAATCTTCACAAAAATTGATTTGACAGCAGACTATCACCAAATTTGTGTGAATCCTGAAGATATACCAAAGACAGCATTCAGAACCAAATATGGATCCTTTGAATGTGTTGCTCTCAATTTTGGTATGACAAACACCCCTAGCACCTTTGTGACTTTCATGAACAAGGTTTTCAAAGAACACATCAGAAAACAAGCAATCATATACCTGTACAACATAATCATCTACAGTCAAACCTTAAAGCAATACTGGGAAGATGTCTGCCTGGTCCTCTGCACCCTCAAAGAAAACCAACTCATTGCCAAACCATCAATGTGTGACTTCTTCTCATCTGAACTCCCATTCCTTGGTCACATTATCAGCAAGGGCAGAATCAAACCATACCCAGAAAAGATATATGTCATAACCAAAATGCCATCCCCCAGAAACAAGAGTGAACTCTGAACCTTCCTAGGCATGGTCACCTACGTTAGAAGATTCATTCCTGACTGGGATGCTCTGAAAGCCCCCTATCAGCCATTACAGGCAAAACAACCAAGTTTCTGTGGACACCTCTACAAGACCAACACTTCCTCCAGCTAAAAGAATGAATGGTCACTGCCTGTTGGGAATTTTGACAAAGCAATGATGCCAATTATGGCAAAGCTCACAGATTGGGACTGCTACAACCAAATCCATAAATTAGTAGTACAAAATACAATGACACTAATTATGACAGAGCTCACAGATATGAATTGCAGCTACCAAATAACATAAATTGGTAGTATAAGCTACATGCAAATTGGATTAGCAGTAGTCTGCTGACCTAAGCCTAATAATAGCCAATGACAAGCACCGCCTAGCAATTGGATTAAGTGTTGCGGCGCCAAACTACTTTTACGTCAAGTGCCGCCGCGCCAACTGAAAATTATTGCAAGCGCCGCGGCGCCGCCTGGCAAATATTACAGGCGCCACTGTGCTGCCTTACCTTAATATCAAGCGCCAAGGCGCGGGGTTCAATTCCCCATAATCTCAAATTCCCTTAATTGTCACATTAATAAGCATTAAGCTGCAGTACACTAAGAAAGCAGGAAGTGATCCTGAAGTAACTAAATTATTCCACTCCAGCAAGGATCACCTGTGCTGGGTGAAGATGAAGATATTCTATTGGTTGACGTGCAAGAAGCGCCAAACCTAGATTAATAATTACCCAAATTAGGGGCGTGTTAGAATGTCCTAGAAGATATTGCTAGCAGCCCAGGGATTACCCTTGTAGTAGGTATAAGAAGAATTAATCATTTACAATAAAATTGATCTTGAATCTTTGAACTATCTTTATTTTATCCTTAATCTGGTTGACCTTTATCCTAATCCTTAAGTGCTTCTGCGCAATCAGAAGCCACTACTGGGCAATCATCATGGTTCAGTTCTACTCTGGCTCTTCTGATACAGTACTACTCATATCCTCATATATGACTGTATTCTGGAAAATGTCCTGTGCCCTATAATCTCTAATAATTGTTGTGCTGTCATGCAAAAAGCGTGACACTGCCCCTATCCTTCACTACCCAAACCATGAAGAAATATACAAATTGGAAACTGATGCGTCTGAATAAACCATAGGAGGGGTACTCTGTATCCAGATGACAGAAAAAGACTTCCTCTATGTGGTTTAAAAGTCAAGGAAACTATTTGACGGCAAACAAAGATACACCATACATGATAAGGAATTGGTAGCTATTGTGCACTGCCTCATGAAATGGCAATATTATCTAGAAGAGGCCCAAACGTTCAAGGTCCTCACTAATCACAAATCATTAATATTCTTCAAAACTCAACAACACCTATCAAGAAGACAAGATTAATGAATGAGCTTTATATAAAATTTCCCCATGACAATTGAATACAAGCCAAGAAAGGAAATGCTTACCACAGACACCCTATCAAGGCTATACAATAAACATGTCCTATGCACTGATGGGAACCCCAATTGGCCCATATTAATTATGAGGAATCTCCAAGATGGGTTACCACCTGGTACACTAATAGACATCCAAGAGAAAGTCCTCAAGAACAAACATCTTCTCAAAAAATTATATGGCACTCTACACCAAATACTTCCAAGTGGTGACACCGTACCCTATGTCCCGTCAACACAAAAGATTGACACAATTCTTCAATATCACAGAGATCTGGGCCACACCTGTAGTAGGAACTTGTATGAATACCTCAAGACGTGCTACTGGTGGTCTAATATGCTAGATAATATCAAGAAAGTACTGGAATAATGCAAAGTCTGTGAAAAGTACGCCCAATCCAAGGCACCACCCAAATCAGTACTACCAGTATCAATCACACAACCCTTTAAGGTGTGGTCTCTTGATATTGTGGGACCAATGTCTGGCAAAAACTAAGGCAAAAGGTACATCATAACAGCTATTGGCTATGCAACCAGATGGCCTGTGGCACAAGCTACAAAAGAACACAACGGTAATGATGTGAGACAGTTTATTGTCAATTAAATTGTAGCTAAATTTTGAAATCTAACCTCTTGATCACAGATAGAGGGACCAAACTGAAATCCATTGACGCCAATATCTACCTCATTAAAAATGGAATAAAGCACATCACTGCCAGCCCCTATCACCCACAAGCAAATGAAAGAGTAAAACAACTAAGCAGCTTGCTAGTTGAAGCCATCAGTAAGATATCTGCTAACAATCCAAAGGACTGGGTTGACATGTTACCTACAGCACTCATGGTATGCAGAACATGAGTCAACTGCAACATGGGCAAAAGCTTATATGAACTTGTCTATGGGCAAAAGCCCGCCCTTGTTAGTACTACCACAGGATCATGTTTACCTTTACCCAAGAAAGTACCAAAAAAACAGCAATCTGGATGTGTATTATGCTAGAAGGGACCAAGTAGATATGGAAAAGAAAAGAGCCAAGAGAGAGGCAATCCCATTACAAAAGGAAAGATTTCAAGTAGGGGACAAGATTTGGGTTGTTAACCACTATCAACACAAATTGGATCTGGGGTTACAAGGGCCAGGCATTGTCATGGAAGTCAAGCCCAACAATACCTACCTCATCAAAGGAATTGGGGCCCAAATCAAACTAAAACGTATGCACCATGACTTACTCTGCCTATGTAAAGCAAGAACAGCCCAGTGCAACTCCAGACTCCATGTTCCCAGCGCCAAACTGGATCAATAGCAAGCCTGTATCCCTAACACTCTCAAGAAAATTCCTAAGGCTCCACCTTTCAATACCCAGGGGGAGATGTTGCAACATCTTCAATTACTCCCTCTCAGGAAATCAATCCCCTGAGTGACTCACTAAATGATTCCCTGACTAATCATTAAGTTGGTGGCACTACTATCATTCAGCCATCTATCACAGGAATAAAAGATTCAGGATCCTAACCGTAACACAACTTGAACAAGCCTTGTGACTTAAGAGGAACATTACTCAGATAAGCCCCATGATTTCCATTACATGTATGGACAGTATGTGGCTTTCCATGATACTTTATATATTTCTATATTCATATCCAATAAAGTATCATTCCCTTCTTAAATTTCCCCTTTATCTTGTTTTTTATACTTCCAAGAAGTATACACTTGACAAACTTAATATTATTTAACTTTTATTTAAGATAACATAATTTTTTATTTCAAATTCACCTTAATTATGATTTGAAATTTGGTTATTTGATTTGAAAATACCACAATTTCATATCTGTTAATTATTTCATGTTGTCTACAATCTTTTTAGACTTACAGAAAATACCAAATTGTAAATTAAAATCTCACACTTCTGATGCATATATTCTTCATTTGTTTGATGGGTTTTGTCTTTAGTTAGTTGAACCTTTTGAGTTAGGTATTTGAAGTTTTCAAGCTTAAATAAATAAGAAAATATCAAAATAAATAGTTTTTCTATTAGATATTTTATTTTTGATTTAGCTGAGTTGCTTACAAATACAATTCAAAATGTGAGCATAAGATTTCACAATCTCACATTTTTGCCATTAGATTCTGAATTTACAGTAAGAAATGTAACATAAATGATGTGATGGTAACATCCAAAATTAAAATAGTGAGAGATACAGATTCATATTTACAAACCATTAAAGTTAGGCCAAAGGCAGGGATAAAATTACTGTTTAGTGAAATTATTAAAGGTAAAATTAGGATTGAGCAGAATAAAAAATGCTAACTATAATATAGCAAAGTACAGTGCTTGAGAGAGGAGCAAAGGGTCTTTGGGATATAATTCAGGATATTGGGAGACATTAGTGTCCTCTCTTTTCTTTTCTGTTTGGAGGTGCTTAATATTAGCAGAGCTTAGGGACAAAGTTTATGGGAAATTCTTCTGGCAGTTAGTAAAAAGACAGTTAACAATCAAGTTGACAGGAAGATGGTGTAAAAGTCCCAGCAGAGAAGACATTATGAAACTTCAAAAACAAATAAAGATACCGTAGTTTTAAAAGCTATGACAACAAACAAAATGAATTCAGATTTAAGCAAAATTGAAATGAACACAAATCTATTGTAAATCAATATAAATTCATAAATTTTTAATTTCGCTTAAATATGAGTTCATTTTGTTTGTTACCATAGCTTTTAAAACTACTATATAGGTTCTATTTCATAAATGTTTATTTTAGAACTTGTAGGAAGGGCTTAACTCTTAAAAGTTGGATGAAATCAAATCCTGCATATATATCAAACTTGAATAAGCTTTTCATTTTCATGACCATCATCTGGATCTAAACTCAACTAAGCTTTCAGTCATTGCCAACTATACTGTATTCAATTAGAGAAAAAACCTTTGATGCTCAATTTTTGGAATTTTTTATGTAATAATAGTATAATGTGTGACTCGGAGATTACATCAACTTATCTCAATCATTTCCAACTGTAAAGTTACACCTCCCCCTTAGGCCTTCACACTAATTCTACCAAATGATTGAAGATCTCTATCAAACTGCATTTGTATATTTATCCAAAAATTTACTGAAAAAGCCCAGTAAAAGCCCTCAAATTGTTACTTGTGAAATTTATTCCAAAGATGCCCCCACCTAACTTACCTAAGAGAAGCCACATGTTAAATATCATGTGCAAGAGCAGCTGGGAGCAGTAGTATGTGCATACAAAGCAGGCTTCTAAATTTTAGTTGAGTCAGATTTCCTGTTTAATTGTGTTCATTTGAAATTTGTCCAAATTTCCCTGCCCTAATAATTGCTTTCATATTACTTCATATTATTAGTTGATTAGTTTTGGGACATTCAACCTCCCACCACAATTACATTTCCTCCCTTAAATGAATGCAAGAGCTGTAAAAGACCTTGTTTTGTTATTCTATAACCTAATAAAATTTTAAAGCTTGCTAGTACTTCTGGCCATTTGGTTTTGCCTGTTGCTTTTTGATATTTAGTCAATCCTTTCCCCTCTTTGCTCTCACAGGAATTGTTAGTGGAAGATTTTTATTTGTTGCTAAAACCACAATTTTGTTGTGATTGAGAGCAAGTTTTTATTTCCTATTAACCTGCCTCTCAATTATCACACCAAATTAACAGAAATTTTTTTAACTCATACTGAAGTGGCTGACATCCCCTTTCTATCAAAAGTTTTGTTTAGATCATTTGACTCTGTCAATTTTTGAGCTGTTTTCTTTTGCTTTATGATTTTTTTATTGAAACAGACAATGCCTGACATTATGAAAACTACTGTGGCAAAAAAATCTATTACTTGGATTGGCTTATTATAAAGTGGTTATGCAATATATTAGGGTAAATTATCCTGCTTTTTAATATTATATTAAAAGGTCTTTTATAAAGATTGCTGCTTTTTGCCAGCATGGAATATGTTGATTTCAACTATTTCTTGGGTCATCTTTTCATCCCCAGGCTTTCAGCTTTAACTGCCAGAGCCAGAAATCTATGCAATATGATACTTGATAAACTGGCTTATTATCTATTACATGTCACATTAGCTTATTCTTCAAACATGCACAATTGATTGGTCTACCAGCAGTGGTGGCAATAATTTATTGTTCTATTTTTAGTACATGGCTTTCATTAAATTATGGCATATATTATTGCTTCAGGTATCACAATGCTATTGGTGGTGCACCATTATGATTTGATGTTCCTTATTTCAATCCTTAAAGAAATAAACTGGCTTCAGGTAACACAATTTATCAACCCTATTTTATTGTGAGCCCAACATAACACTAGTGTGATCTCATAATAATATAACCACTCAGAGCCAGTTAATTATTGCAACCTGATGTGTTCTTGATTGATCTAGAACCTATAGGCCAATGGGTAAATGACAAAGGGTTCTGAGATTACAATAGGCCCATTTTAAGCCTTGTACACTGAAAAGCTTTATAATAAGTTTCCCTTAGTCAGTTATTATATTGTTCTCAATGTAAGCTAAGTCAAATACTACAGGGATACTAATTTCCTGACAGGTCATAATAGAAATTGTGATTAGTTTGGTCTCATCTCTTCTCTATTTTTGCCACATTTCATAGTTTTTGGTCCATGGTTTTCCAAAGGATATCAAGCAAGTGATGCAAATTCCTGAGATATAAAAGAGTATCCCCTTATTTAGAATTTTTTTTAAAAAACCCAGATTTCCTAAGTCTAGGGGTCCAAAAAAGTCATATTCTTCTCTGAATTAGGGCTACAGCAGATATGAAATGATAACTGTTTTTTAAAAAACCAGCCATTTGTCTCAGATCCCAAAACAATCCTGAAAAATTGTCATGGCTACAATTTTTCTGGAATTGTAGCTGAACACATCCACAGACATATTTTTTCTAGAATTTTTAAATAAAGATTATATTTTTTCTTTCAAATTTTAAAAAATAAAAAAGATAAGAATTTGGATTCTACTTTTTGCCAAAACAATATTAAAAATTATAGAGAATCTAGCTTGTCAGAAAAAAGAAAGCCATATTTGACTTTTTTTATATTTGGGATTCCCCTAGGTAAGAGGAATCTGAAATCCAAAAACACGACAGATGAGACGAGTCAATTAGATAAATACAATGGCCCAAAAAATTACCCAGCCAGAAGCATTTTAGAGAGAAAAAGTAAATTTCAATAAATGAAATTTGCTATAAAAAGCATGAGCAGATGCATTGTAGATTTTTACACAAGTATGGTAAATAAAAACACAAAAATAAATAAATGTGAATAAAAATAAAAGATTTCAAAAACATGAAATTTTAATATAAAATAATAATAGATTTCAAAGCTGAATATACTATGAACTTAGCACTTTGTAGGCCAACCTTTGGCTTCAATCACAGCAGCAAGTCTTCTGGACATAGAGTGTGTGTTACTTTTCTACAGTGTCATGGCCATAGTTTTCCCGGGTGTGGCTCGGCCAAAGCCCCGCCACCTGGGGAAACCCGGCCCAAAGCCCCGCCCGCTTGCGGCAATTGTAGATTTAAATCTAACAATTGATCACAAGTGGGTGGTGGCACAGGAAATTGGGTCCAAGTGGGGCGCAGATGCCCCACACCCAATTTTCCCTTTCATGACCTGCTGGTCAACAAATCCTGACCTCAAAGGAGGTCAGGTAACAGCTTACAGAACCACCATTGGTGGTATCTGTAAGCTGTCTAAATATTGCATTCAAGGAGGCCACCTCATCAAGATGTACCCAAAGGCTTTAAGTAACAATTGTCCCCACCAAACTACCTTAGTAGTTTGATATTTTACTCTCAATAAATATCTTGCCTCAATGATTCACTTATTTTAATATTTCCCAATCAGATTTGTAATAACCAGACTGCTAGATTCTGCTTTCTCACCTCTGTGATTTCCTGGTAATCTTCCACCTCCTGCTGAAATGATTCCTGAAACCCGCAAAATTGAATGTGAGCCTATCTATGCTGCTGATTCCTTGATGTTGAGCCAAATGAAGGTCTTCTTGATGTACCTGTGCATAATCTTCTGCTGCACCTTTCCTTATTCACTCTTCAAGGGTTATCATTTACAAGTAAACACACATCATCTCCTCCTAATTGGTAATGTCATCCTAATTTGGGTGTACATTCCCCATTTAATTGATTACAACGAGCTCTCTCTCTACTTTACCCTGACATTATCAAACTACTTTAATTTTGATATATTGTATGGCCTGTGCATCTTTGTTGTTAGATCATTCTCTTGCATCATGGATATTTCAGTGGTGACTTCCACAATGCTCATTACTTCATTTTGGAGTATTTTTGCAGTGGTTTTCTTTCCCCTGTTATACCCATCCTTTGCAAAGATAGAGATCACACAACCTTGTTGTACTTTACTCTCACGCCTCAAATTCTGGCAGCCTGCTCCTAGCCTTCCATCCTCTTTGTTAAATACTGCCAGAGAAATCTTGGCACTAACTGAGGAATGGACCCAGCATGGTTTCCCTTAGAAGCTTCTCAGCTTCTTACTGAAACAAGCAGAACCCAAATCTTGTGAGTGGTGTTTGTCTATTTTTGACCAAGCACCAAACTTCTTTGATGGTGCGTCAACCCTAATCCCTTTGGTGACGTGCCAAGCTCCGGCAACTTCCTCTTTGATTGACTACAAAACCCTGTTCTCAAGTTCTCAAGGCCCTCAACCTCTACCCTTGCACCTCAAGCAGTTTCAAGCCAATGCCAAGAAGTCATCACTCCCCAAAAGCGCTAAGCTTGCGGCCCTCTATCTCAGCCTTGACCACACCAGTCAAAGTCTTTCACCCTGGTCACACCCTTCCGCTTCTGTCTCTGATATGATACAGTGCCTCCTGCAAGCAGTTGGGGGTAAGCTAGTGACGCCCCAGCAGCCAAATCAGCCTCTGTTATTGAAGGCTCCTCCCATGTTAAATTGCTTGAAAAGTCAACAGGAGCCAGCCACTCCACAAGGGCCCATATCCCCTGAGGTTTCTCAATCTCTTGTGACTCCAGCCCCCACTCTGGCTATAGCTCCTGTCATCAGTTCTCCTCCTCAGAGTATTCCTACCCTGGCTGCGCTCTCCTTTTACAATATTGACGACTCCAGTGCTACCCTGGCAAACTTGAACTCTATTGACTCCCAAGCGCCCACTTCAGGTAACACTACCAATACCTGTAAACTTATACGTTTCAACCAGAACTGTCCGTTGCTATCTGCCAAGGCTCAGGCTATAGTGGATCTCCACGTCACCACTATGAATAAGGTTGTGCCTGCTCCTTGTCTCGAGCCTATTGTCATTGAACCTGTGATTGACCAACCCTTTGTAGCCCTGAATGAGGACCTGTTGTCCATTCAAACAGCTCCTCAACTCCAGGTACAAGTTGATTCCAATCACCCCCCTCTATCAAATAAAACAAAGATGGGATATTTTTTGTTTCATTGTTCCTTTGCTTCCACATCACATCTAACAAAAGCTGTAGCTTTAGTAGATACTGGTGCCACAGACAACTTCATTTCAAAAGATCTGGTTGACAAGCTAGGTTTGGAATATAATCCTGGTGCTCTGTGCAAAGGAGGGGTATCCAATGTCTTCTGTTCATTCAGACTATGTCACCCGTTATCCTTCTCCATCACTGATCATGCCTTTGTTGCTGACTTCACAGTGGCAAAGTACCTGACATACCCAGTGATCCTAGGCATGGAATGGTGGCAGGAGCACAATATCACCCCAATTCTCAAAGATAACTTACTGAGGACCGCTCATCCTGACAGAATTTCCTTGGAGGTACCAATGATCCCGTTTGGGAAAGAAGCCCCTCACATCTCAATGTCAGTCTCAGCAACAACAAAACCCGTCACATCATTTGACGTCCTTCTGTTGTGCCTCTCCCACTTGCACGCAGCGTTTGATTCCAAGCTGGCTGATGGTCTCCCCGCACACTCACAATTTGACTTTGAGTTTAAACTCACTGTTGATTTGGTGAAAGTTGCTTCTCCCATCTATCTCTTGAATTTAAAGGAGGAACAATGCTTAGAAGAATGGACAAAGGACATGAAAGACAAAGGACAGATCTTTAGGAAATCTTCTCCTATATGCTCTCCACTGCTGTTTGTTCAAAAGTCTGATGGATCATTATGTCCCTGCATTGATTTTGGTAACCTGAACAATGTGACTGTACCGGACCCATACCCCATGCCCATTGAGTCTCAGATCTCCAGGGAGGTGGAGAAAGCTAGAATCTTTTCAAAGCTAGACCTCTTAAATGCTTTCAACCAGATTTGCATCAAAGAAGGTCAGGAATGGCTCACCACTTTCAGGACTAAGAAAGGCATCTTTCAGTACCGAGTCATGCCCTTTGGTCTAAAAAATGCCCCGGCAGTATTCCAGAAGATGATCAATTCAGTCTTAGGTGACCTCATTGGGAACTGTGCTATAGCATACATGGATGACATCTTAGTATACTCTCCGGATGAGGAGTCTCATGCCACCCACCTTTGTGCTGTAGTAGAAAGGATCCAAAAGGCCAATCTTGTCATCAAACTGAGCAAATGTGAATTTTTCAAGAGTAAGGTTTCTTTCTTAGGAAATCTGATTTTGGAGAAAGGCCATGCCATTTCCCCTGACAAGGAAGCTGCAATAAGGAATTGGCAGACCCCGACAAACATTACCCAACTCCGCAGTTTCCTGGGAACATGCAACTTCTTGAAACGTTTCACCCCCCACTTGTCAGAAACAGAAGCCCCCTTTACGCTGCTAGTGGGAAAAAACTCTGGAATGGTCCACACAATGTGATGCTGTGTTCAATGCTGTTAAGAACATCATGTGCTCTGCAACCATGCTCCGCCATGTTGATGCCTCCAAACCCTTCATCTTAGCCACAGATGCCTCCAAATTTGCCATTGCCTCAGTCCTTCTACAAACTGCTGATGATGAACTAGAATACCCTGTGGGCTATTTCTAAAGAAAAATGAAATCTGAGGAGCTCAGCTACATGATCTATGACAAGGAGCTATTAGTAGTAGTAGAGTCTATGAAATACTGGCAGCATCACCTTCTCTCAGCCACACACCCATTTACAGTAAGGACAGACCACAAAGCCCTACTGTATTACCGGGAACCTCGTCTCTTAACTGAACGTCAGACCAGATGGTATGAAGTCCTAGTCAAGTTTAAATTCCAATAAGAGTTTATCAAGGGTATTGATAACCATCTGGCAGACTCCCTCAGTCGCAACCCAGCATTCCTTCCTGACGTTAAGGCTGAACAAGAATTTAATACAAAGGTCATGATTCCCCCCAGCGCCATTCTATCCCCTCCTCCCATGGGAACAATCTGTACCCTAAGTGTCCAAGAACCTGCCAACCCAGACCTGGTAGCTAAAGTCAAGTTGCTGCAACCTTTAGACAAACGGTATCCCCAGTTGTTTAAGTTGGCAAGTCAATCTACTCCCCACACCTGCTACAGTTCTGAAGACAGTACCTTACTTCACAATGGTTGACTGTGGGTACCTGATGGTGATATTTGCCTGGAAGTCATCAAGGCACACCATGACAGCATATTAGTTGGTCACCAAGGGAAAAATAAGACCATAGAGATAATCCGTAGACAATTTGATTGGAGAGGTCTCACATCAGACATAGCTAAGTACTTGAAGGGCTGCATGGTTTGCCTGAGGGCAAAGCCCTCCTGTCTCAAACAGACAGGTCTACTGGTACCCTTAAAATTCCAAATGGGCCATGGACATCTCTGTCTGTTGATTTCATAGTAGAGCTTCCTCCATCAAACAGTTATGATGCAATCATGGTAGTAGTAGATTGTTTCACAAAGATGAGTCATTTCATCCCCTGCCAAACCAAAATCACATCAGTCCAGATGGCCAAACTGTTTGTCAACAATGTTTTTGCCCACCATGGAATCCCCCAAGAGATCATAAGTGACAGAGGCCCCCAATTCACAGCACAATTCTGGGAGGAATTATCCAGACTCCTAGGCATTAAGTTATGCAGATCAACAGCCTACCACCCCCAATCCAATGGCCAGACAGAGAGGGTGAATCAATGTTTGGAAACATTTCTTAGATGCTACTCTAACGCTGAACAAGATAACTGGTCCCAAAACATACCAATGGCCCAGTTTGCTTACAACAATGCCCCACACTCCTCTTCTAATGTCTCCCCATTCTTTGCAAATTTTGGCTACAACCCCCAATGTAAATTTGGCTCACTCTCAGGTAGCAAAGTGAAATTGACATCCTCACAGGCAGCAGCTTTAAAAAGAATCCATGAAGAAGTCAAAGTGTCCTTGACTCATGCCGTGACAATTTACAAGGCTTATGCAGACATGAAAAGAAGAGAGGGCCCAGCGTATGAAATTGGTGATCAAGTACTGGTTGACTCCCAGAACATGCGACTAAAAGTACCCTGCCAGAAGCTAGGCCCCAAAAGAATAGGTCCATTCAGAATCTTAAAGAAGATTGGATCTTCAGCCTACCAACTGGACCTCCCTCCCTCTTTCCACATCTTCAGCACATTTCATGAATGCCTATTAACTAAGTATGAAGGTCCCCCAGTATCTATTCCTGACCCCATAATGGTGGACGGACAACTGGAATATGAACTGGAATCAATAATTGCATCCAAACTATCTCGCAAGCGCCTGCACTACCTAGTAGCCTGGAAGGGATACCCAGCCTCAGAAAACTGTTGTATTCCCCATTGCAACCTCACTCACGCCCAAGAAATGCTCCAGGAATTCCATGAGAACAATCCCCAAGCAGTAGGTCCAGTAAAGGCCACCCTAGCTGCCATGAAACTCCCTCCTGCCCACAAGAACTATGCATTGGCAGCACTCCCAGGAGGTGGGAAGTCCCTGTTACCAAAGAAGTAGAGTAATGTCATGGCCATAGTTTTCCCGGGTGTGGCTCAGCCAAAGCGCCGCCACCCGGGAAAACCCGGCCCGAAGCCCCGCCTGCTTGCGGCAATCGTAGATTTAAATCTAACAATTGATCACAAGTGGGTGGTGGCACAGGAAATTGGGTCCAAGTGGGGCGCAGATGCCCCACACCCAATTTTCCCTTTCATGACCTGCTGGTCAACAAATCCTGACCTCAAAGAAGGTCAGGTAACAGCTTACAGAACCACCATTGGTGGTATCTGTAAGCTGTCTAAATATTGCATTCAAGGAGGCCACCTCATCAAGATGTACCCAAAGGCTTTAAGTAACAATTGACCCCACCAAACTACCTTAGTAGTTTGATATTTTACTCTCAATAAATATCTTGCCTCAATGATTCACTTATTTCAATATTTCCCAATCAGATTTGTAATAACCAGACTGCTAGATTCTGCTTTCTCACCTCTGTGATTTCCTGGTAATCTTCCACCTCCTGCTGAAATGATTCCTGAAACCCGCAAAATTGAATGTGAGCCTATCTATGCTGCTGATTCCTTGATGTTGAGCCAAATGAAGGTCTTCTTGATGTACCTGTGCATAATCTTCTGCTGCACTTTTCCTTATTCACTCTTCTAGGGTTATCATTTACAAGTAAACACACATTGTCTCCTCCTAATTGGTAATGTCATCCTAATTTGGGTGTACATTCCCCATTTAATTGATTACAACGAGCTCTCTCTCTACTTTACCCTGACATACAGGGCCTCTAAAGTCAACTCA
>QTSX02000958.1:0-82855 GCA_014839935.2 Entomophthora muscae | reverse complement strand
GGAGTCCTTACCAGAAGAACTTAGCGGGCTGTGAGAGGGGGTGGTGCTAACCAGTAGCACTTATTGGAGGAGGCAGACAGGGAGTCTGTCTTGTATACCTGATAGGAGGGTGGAGGTAGAGGCAGGAGGGTGTGTTCTGGCAAGGAACACAGATAGGTTATGGCACTTACTGCAGTGCAACACTATCTTAGCAATACAGTAATCTATATCTGTGAAGATATTGGGTAGAGCATCTATAGTACATGCCACAGTACAGATAACTCATATCAATAATAGTATTCTATAACATAAGTTATGGGGGAACAGACAAGACTGTCTGGACCTTACTCTTTCTATCAAAAGAATGAGAGGCGTCAGGTGTACACCAAGGTTTTCTAAGTCCACAATAGGAGAAGGAGGAGATAGCACTTGTTGTTGGGCCTGGGACACTAGCCTGGTAGGGGTGCTATTATAGCAAAGGACCTTCCTGTCACCTTTAGTCTCTGCAACAGGAATAGCAGGAGCTTCCATAGAAAGGGCCTGGTTAAATGACACTATCTAAACAGTAATAAATTTCCAGCCAAGTGCAAAGCGCAATGTATGTCAAAAGTGGGTCAAAGTGGGCCAAAAAGGGTCTTGTTTATTGTGAATGATGAGGGAATTATATATGTATACACCATAATGTGCATGAATTCATAGGGTTCATTTATGCAGGTAATATAGGCCTGAAATAGAACATCATGTCTTGTTTTCTGGCATCACAGAGTGGACTAGGTTCTTTAAAGTTTCCATAGGATTTTCTTCCTATGCTTTTGCCACTCCAAATTTAAGATTCATAATGGATTGTTTAGAGGTTTTTGGCAAATTGGATTTGACAACATCCCAAATATGTTCAATTGTATTAAAATCTGAGCTTTGAGGAGGCCAATCCAAACAAACAATCTATTTATCATCCAAGTATTTTAAGGCTTTCTTGAATTTGTGGATAGGAGTGTTATCTTGTATGAAGATATAACTGGTTGGTTCTTGCAGATCCTTCATAAATAGATGAAGATTCCAATCAAGGATTCTTCTGTAAACTTCAGCATTTACCTTTTCACTGATCGGCTGGATTGCCCCTCTTATGTTGGCTGTGAAACAGCTCCAAAACATGGCACCCTGGTGTCCTTTTTTAATAATGGGTTTTAAGCACTCAATTTTTTAAGCTTCATTGGCTTTGCAATAGAAATTTTGGCATCTCTGAGATCCACAGAGCAGAAATTTAGTCTCATCAGACCAAATAATCTTTTCCCAAAAGGATACATGATAGTTAACATACTTGTGAGCAAAGGCCAATCTTTTGGCTTTATTCTTTGGACTTATAAGAGGGTTTTTCTTTAACCACAGCAATAGTATCCCAGTCCATGGAGTCTATTGCAAACAATGGCCTCAGAGATATCAATTTCCAGGGTATTTTGATAGTCTATCTCATTTGACTGGCAGTTATAAACCAATTTTCCAAAACTATTATAACAATAGACTGATCATCTCGAGCAGTAGTTTTTTTAGGACAACCTGATCTTGGGCAATTTTTCACTAGTTGGTTTCCTGGAACTTGAGGTAAATTTCTTGAGCAGTTTCTTTGCCAATCTTAAGTTTCTTGGCTATCTTTCTATAGGATAAACCCATTTCCTTAGCTTAAACAACTTGACCACAAATAAACCCAGGTATTTCTCTTGTTTTAACCATATTTTCTGTGCAAAAGATTCTCTAACCCTAATTTTATAATCTAGGTAAGTTTGAATAAGAGGTGCTGTCTCATATTCATTTCATGTGCTTTAATATACTTAAAGGCGCAGCTCTTATTATTAAATATTTTTGGAATCTTTTTATTTTTTCTTCATATTTATTTGTTTTTGCGTTTTTATATACCATATTTGTGTAAAAATCTGCAGTCCATCTGCTCATGTTTTTTATAGCAAATTTCATTTATTGAAATTTACTTTTTTTCTTTAAAATGTTGCTGGCTGGGTAATTTTTTGGGCCACTGTACAGTAGTTTTAAAAGCTATGGCGACAAGCAAAAATACTTTGGATTTAAATGAAAAAACTCAGATGTAAACAAAATTAAAAATAAATAAATCTATTGTAAATTAATATAAATTTATTAGTTTAAATTTCGTTTACATCTGAGTTATTTTTGTTTAAATTCGAAGTATTTTCGCTTGTTGCCATAGCTTCTAAAACTACTGTACCTTAATCAGGACACTTAATCTGCAGCAGTCCTACTCTGAATTGGTCTGCTGCAACTCTAATGCCCAATAAAATCAGCCCACAACTGGAGGCTCCCATTTTTTACATCGAAAATAAACACTTAGCTAAACTCCACTTTTGAATCAACACATTGAATTCAACAAGCCCTATCCATTACAGAAGTAGGGCTGCTTCGGCCAAGCCCTGGGCAGCCACGGCCAGTTTCTGGCTCTCGGTCACGGCTATAAAATATTCATTTATTATGTTTAAATATGTTAAATTCCGTTCTCGCTGCAGCGGCCCTGGGACGGAAGCTAGCCGAGGCTGAGCCGAAGCATCCCTCTACCAAAGAGACCAATTGAATTTTCACCTGCTTAAAAAAGATACCTATACAAATTGTTGATCATTTTGCACCAATTCAAGTATTTAACAAGACCTCTGACAGGCTTAAAAACTTATATTCAATTTCAGATAAGTTTATTAATTTTAGCGCAGCCAAGTATTTTTCTGACGTACATTTCCAGCGATTAAAGTTAATTATAATGCGACCAATTTTTACAGGGCTCTTTATCTTTTTTATAATGGTAAGATGTTATAGAGCTTACTAAGAATTTTGACTTTTTTATTCATCGTTTTTATTTTCAGCAATAAGTTTAATCATCAGTTTTTTGGTTTTTCCTAGATTTATTTCAAGGAATCCTATGCATTTACGTGTGCTAGCAAACTTCCTTTCAAAGGTGATATTTTTGGTTTGAATTTCACTATTTTTAACATTCATTGTTGAAAGTCGGTTTTTGTTGGCTTGAAAGAAATAGCTCAGCTATCTATATTTTTTGACTAGTAAAGATGGCTGGACAGGTTATCATATTCGACACTTATTTTTCAAATATTTGTCCTGGACTTATTAGCTTCAAAACTATCTCTTAAAGCTCTGTCCAGAATCAGCCTAAAATTTATTTGTTTAAACCACGCTTTAATCGTGAATTTCGACAAGGGTCTTAAGCAATTAGCTCTGCAGCACCACCAAACTAAAAAATTTAAGGCATTCAACTTTTCCTATTTAAAGCGGCTCCTGAATAATTTTTGTCATCAGGCTCTACATTGTTTACTTGACTCTGCCAAAAAATGTTATTAATTTTATGTTGGCACGGAATAATTAAAAAAATTAACTTCATATTATTTTTTCCATAATTTAGATAGTTTGATTTGTTTGGTTAGCATCTCCACAACCACCACCTTGTTGTGGTAAACTTGTATATATATTTAAGGTTTGGATTTTAAGCTTAAAATTTTAAAGCAACAGTGTATAAGTCTTAGTTCTTCAAATGTAATTTAATTTTTTCACTTTCATAACTTTAAATTTAAAAATTTTTTCTTGTGATGGGAAGATTTATTTCTTCTTTTCTGGTTCATCACGGTATTTTTTAGCTTTCTCTTCGATTCAGTATAAAATTTTGAAAATTAATACTTTAACAGAGTGCTCCATAACTTTTGTAACAATGCATTTGCACATTGTTTTTTGTCTTCAGGTTGAATTGTTCTTAATACTCACATTTAATCAAGCCTATTTCTTATTTACTTACCTTCCTTCATTGAGCTTATAGCAAAAGCATTGGCAAAGCCCCTTTTGGAAATGCTATATCTAGAGAGTAATTATATCGGTTTATAACTTGTTGGAATGTTTCATATCTTTATTCTCCGAAAGTTGCTTTTTGGCATTTGGAATTTAAAATAATTGAATTTTCAGAGTTTTAAGTATTTATTTAACCCATATGCAGCTTATTTGAGCCAATTCATTAAATCTGCGCTTATTTCACTCATTAGTAAATTTTATATAACAAGACTTTTAATATAAATCTCTCTGTAAGCAAATTATAACTATTTAAAAACTTTCTTGTCTTTTATAAAGCTTTTTTTCAATGTTTATAATGCTTGGTCTTGGGGCTTCACTACCATTTTAGTATGCTACTATAATTTAGAAAAGCAAGCCTGCACATTTTCTCTCAAATTTAAAACTTACCTTGTTTATAAGGACACTAAATTGACCTAAACTTTAGAAGCTGTGTGGCTTTTGTTTTAAGGCTTATGAATAAGTGAGGAACTACTTAAATTTTATTTATTCCTAGATCTGTTTGACATGGGCAGCTCTTCCAACTTTTTGTAAATGTAAAATTGGAAGCAATTCAGCCATCATTCCCCTTGATAATGATAAAGATTGTACTTCCTGCACTCCCCTGTTCTGTGTAGGGAAAGTTAAGAGTGATGATAAAAAAGGGGATAACAAGGAGACCACTTCAACTGAATGTTTCCGTAATATTAAATTTTAATTACCGCTAATGATTTTAATAGAAAGAGAGTCATACAAGGACAAGTCAATTGTCATAATCTTTTTGATCTTAACTCTGGGCCTCTTAATCTCATCTTTCTTGAAGCCCTACTTCATCAGAACCTTTGGTAATGTTGCTCACTATCACAATTTAATCATAGATAGGAACCAACTAACTTCAAAATTCTTTGATGCAAGTATCTTATGATTGGTTGTAAGTACTTCCTTAAGCAATCCAATTTTTAAAAAGATTGTATTTGATTTCTTTTTTCTTTTATTGATTCTTTGCAGGCTTTTAAACATTTAGTTATTTTGCAGCCTAATAACATTAAACATTAGTTGATATCAGATCATACCAACCAAGGGTTTGTCTTAATTTATAACCATAATTGTCAGCTATACCAATTAATAAATTCTTTCAGATGTATTTGCTATAAAAATCTCAATGTACCTTTTATATTTCAAATAGCTGCTATGTCAGAAAATCTGGGTCTATAGGTTGACTGGCCCATCATCCTCTTGGCCTGACTGATAAACAAGCCACTGCTGACGCTTTGTCTATTAACTCTGATAGATTTGGATAAATTAAAAGGCACTAATAGTAGCTTCTTTATTCTGGATCTGATCAGAAGCAATTGGTATAACTCTGATTGGTAGCTATAACTAGAATGTGACAGAAACCTAGCTAATCCAAGTTGCAAAATATCCTAATAGACATATTATTGCCAACTTACTAGGCTCAAGCAAGAGTTTGAAGTATTGTCCCAATATAGAAGCACAAGGACCCAGTGGGACCTTGTCTCCCCTCCTAACCGGACTTGCTACTTGCCTATTTCTATCAAAGTTACCTAGTTGATAAACAAGAATTTGTTGGCACTCTGTTATTCAGAAGAATAATAAAAATGAAGAGGAAAATTGTAAAAAATTATTATCCCATGCCACCAGAAGCATAAATGCCTACCTCAGAGGGTTGAAACTGGCAGTCTGGGGTCTAAATAGGCAGGTCAAGTAAGAGTTAGAAGTGACAGACATTATTCTTGCCAGAGGACCTCAAATGCTCTATATAACAGCATTTCCTGTTTGTCGCAACATCTTCAATTGCTTCCTCTTGGGGAATTAATTCCCCGACTGATCAATGAGTCAGTGGCACTACTATCATTTGACCATCTATTATGGGAATCAAACATTTCAAATCCTAAGCGGAACACAACTTGAATAAGCCTTGTGACTTAAGAGGAACAATCACTTGGATACGCCCCATGACTACCATGAAGTACATGGACAGTATGTGGCTTCCCATGATACTATATACAGTAGTCTTCAAACCTGTTGAGATAAAAGTATATTATTCAGTTTAGAACACATAAACTCAGTCACAAAACGAATTTCAACTGGAACCAGTTGAAGGTTAATTTACTCAATAAAGCTTCTATTTATCTAGGCCAGAAAAAAACATTAGTCAACCACAAAACTAAAAAAAGTCAAATACTGAATTTCAAAAATGAGATAGCAAACACATGGAACTCAAATTCATAACACATGCAATACAGTCACTTGCTGAAGCATTCTACATCAAATTTGATTATGAGTGTGTGATAAATATTATACAAACAGAGAATGCATGAGGTTCAGTCACAAAAGTGATGAACTCAAACACAAAACAACTCATTTTTTGAAAATATTGATTATTTTTGGGACTCAAATTATAAATAGTGGATTTCAGGAGTGAATCCACCAATATTTATTCAGGAAACTAAAGCATTATTTTTAATTTGTGTACATCTAAATTTGGACATTTATTTCTGAGAGACTGTAACAAATCCAACTGACAAAGTTGGATTCCAAAAACCCTCTATTAGATAACAGATTTTCCCTTTTATGTTCTTTATCCAATCATCTCCTTCATTCCATATTCATTATGGACTTTTTAAAATTTTCCCTAAATACCTACCATGATAGCTTCCTGAGAGTTATCTTGGTTTCCTAAAAACTATAATGAAAGAGTAAAAAACGACAAAAAACCTCAGTTTGGCATAAAAATCAATATTTTGAAATTTGATTTTAAATTTTGAAAAAATAAAATTTTATTCAGAATTTTTTTCTCTTGTTGTTTGAGAAAATGCTTCAGCTAATCTTTTTCAAGATTATTTTACTCTCATTTGCAATTTTTCTGATCTTATGCAATAGTTACCAGAGTCCGCGGCCATCTCCTGCCCGTAACTAGTTCATGTCGGCTATGGTCTCCGTGGTTTGGGGCCTGACCTGGTCCACCTTGTCAAATGCCTTTGTCGCAATGTGGAGCACAGGCCCCATTTTTCACAGAGACTGTCTCAAAAAAGAGCACACACTTAAATAAAATTAATTTTTAGAAATAATTTTTTGCTTTTCTGTTTTAATAGAATTTTTAGTGCTTTTTATTAGTGCTGTAGATTCAGAGCCTAAAGGTAAAAATGCGGGATTGTCAAATTCTTTTGCGTAAACCCACTAACTTACTGAAATATTTTACATCCTTTTATATAAAGAATTAAGTTGTTTTGGGATGAAAATTACTCCAGTAAGTTGGTGAGTTCATGCAAAAGAATTTGACAATCCCGCATTTTTACCTTTAGGTTCTGAATTTACATTATAAGTTTTCAAGTGAAAGTAACATTTAATGAAATAAGCCTTTTGAAAATAGGAGATATCTTTGTTTGCAAATCAGCACACTAACTTGTGGTCAAACTAGCACCAGACAACTGGGTTTTCTAGTGCTAGATTGATTACAAGTCAGTGTGTCAATTTGTAAACAAAGACATCTCCTATTTTCAATATGCATTTTTCATTAAGTTAAACTGGGTGCAATAACTGAGGCATGTTTGGTCTGAGCCAAGCACAAAGACATCACATGTACACTCATTCTGATTGGCTCTGTTGTTAGAATGCGTCTATTTTGATATAAAAATAAAAAACTTAAAACAGTTTATCTATATAATTTATTTATTTTAATTTTATTCTCTCCATATATAGTAGCATGAAACCTTTTAGTCACTACCGTTTATTTCAAATTAGATTTTTAGAATTCTATATTAATTATTCTTGGTTGTAAATGTGCACTGTTGATCATGAGTTTGGATGAATTTGATATTTTTATTGATTCTAATCCCAAAAAAGACACTCAGAATATTTATTTCCTTTTTGTGTTCTAGATTGCATTCTTAATTAGGACAAGTTGGTAAAAGTATTATAGATCCATTCATTGTTTTGATACTTGGTATTTATGTTTTCTGTTTCAGTTGCTATTGGGGCTTGTTGTTGGATCAAGTTTGTAACTTTTGTGACTGAGTTTCATGTGTTCACCAAAAACATAGTAAACATAGTAGATCAGTTCTGTGACTGAAACTCATGTGTTCTAGTGTTTGGTACTGTAAATTCAGAACCTGAACGTAAAAATGCAGGGTTGCCAAATCCTTGGTCCAAATTTTGAATCACTTTTGTGGGCAACTCAGCTGAGTGAAAAAATAAAATATTTAATAAAATTAACCATTTAATTTGACTTTTTTGATTTATTTAAATTGGCAAATTTTAAATCCCTTGAGCAGATAACTCAACTAACAAAAGACAAAACTCAGCAAACAAGTGCGGGATACATGAATCAGAAATGTGGGATTCTAATGTATGATTTGAGATTTCCTGAATTTTAAACAAATCATAGACATCATGTAAAACTCAACAAATCTGAATTTGCGGGATTGTCAAATACAAGAACCAAGTTTCAAATCATAATTGTGAGAAATTTGAAATAAATATAATTTATGGGCATCTCAAAAAGAATGTCAAATGATCTAGAGTGGATTTGTGCTAATTCTTTTAGGAATCATAGGCATTCTCAAAAATCACCCTATTCCATTTTAGGACAGCTAAAATTTAGATGCTTGATTATAATAGATTTCAGAAAATACTAATAATAAAATAGAACTATATATTACAATCTATCTTATCACGTTGTCTTTTCCTTGATGTGTTGATAGTTCATTTGCCGTTGATAATGTGCTTGGGTTTAATTGGATAGTCTCACCTCCAGTTGCCTTGGCAATAGGAAATCAAGTTACCTCACCAAGACCAGCTGTGGTTGCGGAGGCAAATTGATTTCCTATTGCCAAGGCGACTGGAGGTGAGACTATCCAATTAAACCCAAGCACATTATCAACTGCAAATGAACTATCAACACATCAAGAAAAGACAACGTGATAAGATAGATTGCAATATATACTTCTATTTTATTATTAGCATTTTTTAAATGCTACTGTAATCAAGTATCCTTAAAAAAATACATTAACACTTTTTTAGTAAACTGATATTTTATCTTTTCCCCTCCTTCCTTCCTTGAAAAGAAGTTTTATGGCCCCTGGCGTATCCAGGGGCCAAAAAACTTTTAAAAAATTTCTGCGTCATCAGGAGGGTAGCTCATATATCATTATATGATTTTATGGTCGCTATATTAGTGATTTAAAGTGCAGATTATTACATCATTTCCAGTTTAGATAATTTTACATTTCACTTAATTTCATGTCTAAACATGGTTGTTGAGATTGGATTTTTCATTTGATTTTATCCAGAGTGGAGCTTCTTGATTTGGGTTGATTTGTCCTAGTTTCTTACTGTACATTCCATTTGGATTCCAGTCTCTCAATTATTATTTGAGTTTACTAGTGGCATTCAAAAGTGATTTGAAATTTGGTTCATGGATTTGACAATCCCGCAATTTCAAAAAACATAATAAACTTAATGAAAATGGCTGATGGATTTGATCACTTCAAATCTAATTCAGTTAATTTATTTTGTCTATTGAAAATATACAGTTCAACTTGAACTTTGCAAAGTGTCTATGAGTTTTTGCATTTTTAAAACTCCAAATAAAAATACAAAGAATTAAATTTGATTAAAAAAGGGCCATCACACAAAAAGTGATTTGAAATTTGGACCAAGGATTTGACAATCCTGCATTTTTACATTCAGGTTCTGAATTTACAGTACAAAAAAACCTCTTAAGAACCTGGATAATTTAAATCAGGTTATTGACAACAAGTGAGTTGTAACAACTTACAATAAAGTTTGTTTGGAATCATCTGTTGTGTCCAAAAAGCTGCCAAAAACGCAAAATCAAGTAATTTGGTGTTTTTTTGGCTCCAAAAACAATCTATGATGTCACAAAAAATTTGGTCAATTCTGAAGGCCTGGTGACAAAAATTGACCAGTGCCACATCAGCATTAGTCCTAGACCCAATATCACTTGAAAATTTATCAGAACTACTACAGTAGTTCAATAAACACCATAACTTAATACTAGTTTTACAGGTTTAAGTTTTACAAATTTTACAGAATATGGAACTCTTTCTTGTGTACATGCTAGTCAGATATCTTGCAGGCCATAGCATCAATTTTGTGCTGTCTGCGGCCTCTGTGCTATTCTTTGACATTCACAATCTTGAAATTGAGAAAATTGTTAAACCAATTTGCAAGATTCTCTACTTGTGAAATCCAGTGACCATTTTTTAATATCTGATTTTCTTGTTGTCTGTTTTAATTTTCTTAGGCTGCATTTTACCAATGCCTTTGCTTGGAGATCTTTGCCGGCACATTTCTACTTTACAATTTTTACTCATTCTTGATTCTTTGAGCATTTGGTATTTTATACCTCATTTTGTGAAAACTTCAAAATTTTGCAGCAACTCTATCATTACATCATCCTCCAACATATCTGACAATACACAGGTGACACTCAAAGAGTTGCCCCATGACGTGACTAATGGTATGGACCAACCTTTGTACAATGTTAAATTATGGGCACTATATCCTAATTAGGAGCACTAACAATTTGACACACTGATCCCTCGCTCAAGTTATTCCCAGCTAAAAATTTACATGAAACACACTGCTATGCTATCTTCTGGTAACTTGTGGCTTTCAAATATAGTATATTGACCCTACTATTCTTAAAATAAACCCATATTATTTTTATTATTGTCCTTTCTATTTGGACTGTTGACTTTCCCAATCTAAATATTGAACTATTATTGGTTCAGTTGCAACAATAAATTGCCAGGCAAGGTGTTGATCCCAGTTGCAACACTTCTTATATTTTTATTAAAGATATCAATCTTTTCTAAATTTACCCCTGTTTCTTGTATTATATACTTATAAGAAGTATATACTTGATAATGTGAATCAGAACTCTGATCAAAAAACCTGTACTTGCTCCAGACCTTACCAAATACTCTCTGCTTACATGAATTCTCATGCTATACCTCCAGCTATAAAAAGCCAATCAATACTTTAATAAAGTTGCCTTTCTCTTCCATCTGTATTCTGCCTTTAAGTATTTCTCATTTTCTAGCACCATATACTTCCAACAAGTATGTACCTAATGTCATTAAACTTTGAAAGGGGTTTGTACATGATTTGTGTTGTATGTATGCTTTAATCTCAACCGAATTTAAAGTGTGGCATAAAGTTGATAAAACAAATTGCAGCCTGTACTTTGGTGGGCATTTAAGTCTAGGTTCTAAAAATAAAGTACCACTGGCATGTTGTCTGAATATGAAATGCTTTTGCCAGTGTTTAGATTTATTTGTGATTGCATAAATATTCCTTGCTTCTGTGGCTGTATTATTATAAGGCTATAGTGGTATATGCAAAGATATCTTTTTTGGAGCCATGGCGTACTTCTATCGAATCAAAGTCTTACTGATGGATAACCTGGTTGAGATGGGTCAACTCCGAGTTTCATAATTTTTATTTGAAAGTACTTCGTACAGTGTATTTAGCTGGGGACGATTCTACCTTTGCTATAAAAGGGAGGCTTAATTTTCTTTGTTGTAGCAGTGCAGGGTAGTCATGTCAGGCCTATCTGAAGTAGCTACATACTTATATTCTGGTGGTGATCCTGAGCTGAAGCCAGAATACGTAAGTCTTTTTTGGGCATGTTTTCCTTGGATTTCGGCATAGGCGAACAGATGTCCAAAACATCCCGCTAAATAAACCATTATATCCTTTATATGCTGAACTTTTTCTGAAAGGTTGATTAAAGAGGTCGAATAGCAATTTTTTATTTCAACCTCCCCTTTTCGCCATAGCTTGGGTAATAACACTTGGTAAAGGGGGATTTTCTTAAGTTATTCAAGATCAGCAGTTCCAATTCGGAATCTCTCATATTATCGATCGACTTGAAGTTGTCAAGTATTGAATTTTTTACAGCTCAAAAAACACATTTCAAGGATATTTTATTTATCACCTTGGCTCTTGAGCAGTATTACCTTTGTACTTGGCTTACATAGTAAAGCCTTGGCGAGCACATTAAGTCTTTGGTTTGGCTTTTCCTTGTCGTCATAAAATGGGGCTCCCTTCTTAAACCCTTCATAGTTCCTCTTTTAACTTCAGGCCTGACTGGATATCTAATGATTTGATTCTAAATAGGACTATACCTTATTTCTTCCCTTTCTTGTTTATCGAGATGGAGATTTCAAAAAATTAGCCAGTTTTGATAAAAGTGGAGAGGTAATAAATCTTTGGGCTCAAAAAAGATAAACGGCAAATGACCAATACTGCTAGATCAATCTAGCCAAAGATATCCTTACTTTAGATTTAGAAGCAGTGAAATTCCGAGCCGAAGTTCTTAATAAATCTAGACTTGAAGCTAAGCAGGTAGATCCTTTGTATCACAGATGCTAATTGTGAAAGAACTGCTATCAAAACTGCATGCACTACCTAAAAAGTGAACTGTTTAACAAGGCAGGGTATAACAACCATTTGAAATTGGCTAATGCAAGCAGGTTGATCTACGAGATGTATTTAACTATCAATCGGTCTATCCTCAAGGATTCGACGATAAAGGAAGCATTTGGTTTAGTTACGTCGACTTCGGAGAGTGAAAAAGAGCTACGCTACATCATTCATTTAATTATGTTTCATGATCAAGCCATGGAGACCTTGAGTGTTGGGAAGATTTCAATGAAAAACTAACTTCGTTTAGAATCTCATAAGACTGCTTTTGGTTGGGCAGCCCCCAATGGAGCTTGCAATATCGTTCATTGCAAGCACCTTGTTTGATTTTGAGCAGGTGCTTTCTATGCTGCTTCGTTCATATCGAGCACAACCCAAGCTGCAACCCTACATCAGGTACTGTGTTTGATCCAGTCTAATGTTTAGTGGCTGGATTCTGGCAATCCTTTCAACATTCCCCCATCTGTCAGAGACAATTGGGTTTCATCTATCAGGCTGGAAGGTTTCTCCAGGGGTGATAAGAGCAATCCCCTTTTCCAGCATTTCTTTCCAAGTAAGTCGGCTATACATGACTGACTCTTTAGTTAGCTTTCCTAAGCAGTCTTCTAAACTCGCATACCCACAATCTGATGATAAGCCAGGCCGAGACCAAGCCAGACGTGGGGCAGGTGTCTCTTGTGGGAAGCATTGATTGGGTCAAAGATGGTGGCGTTGATACAAATTGCATGGCGATTTATTTTCAGAAGCTCTTGGAAGACTTCTTAAGAAGCACGGCATTCGAAATCCCACAACTTTGTGCTTTCTTGCGTGTTATGACCAGTTTTAAATTGATATACTGCATGAAAGTGGGAACACTCCCTTTGTCCAAGGTGTTTTCGATGCTGAAGCCCTATTTGCCCAACGACGATGCACCCAAGAGGTACGTCACCAAGGCTAATCACTAACCATCAGCCTTCTTGATCTATGCTTATGCTTTGTCCTTGTGGCAGGGCAGGAGTTTCTTATGGACAAGACGGCTAGTCGCGATGCGCTTGGGGAGATGATGGAGGGGCTGTTTAACTTCCACTTTGAAGCGATTGTGCACATTGTCACCGCCGTTCGCAGCAATAACTTGGAAGCTGTAGCCTCTTACTATGCTTCGGTGCTGGGGTTTCAGCTGTATTTCGGTAGGTCTGCAGCAATCTAGCTAATTTCAAGATACCCAGCTGATTTCTAGGCTCAAGGGGCTCTTCAGCTTTGCTATCTTTGATGCCCAGACGCTTGCAGACCGCATTTGCTCCGTCACAAGTGTCGACTACAGCTCCAAGAAGGTTTCTCTGAGCCAAGCTAACCAGAAGATAAGTTACTTGCTTGGCTGTGGTATAAAGATGATCCGTGACAAGGGTTACATCGAGCACAGGATCGACCTACAGTCTTGGGTGTGCTCACTCCTAGCCAACCTCACCACGCTGCCAATCCATCCATATCTGCCAGCCCTGATCAAGGAATATGTTGCTTGGTATGTCGCTAGCGTTACTGTGCTAATTTTTAGCGTGACTCAGGATACGCAGATTGCTAAAATCCAAGAATCCATTTTAAATCAGCAGCTGCGTCCCAAAAACGAAGATTGGAGCTGGCAGGCGGGCCCCAAAGAGATTATGTTCTTGTACTACGCACTTTTGTACAATGAACGGCTGGCAGAACTGTGGGCCTCCTCGCCAGACCTGGTTTCACAGTGTAAGTTAATAACAGCCAACCTAATCTTTAGTGAGGTACTCCGATGGATTCTACGATGAAATCCCTGTCAAACAGATCATGCTGTTTGTTGAAGAGAACCACCTTGGCCCTGGCATGGATGGCTTTAGAGCCGAGTTTTCTGGGCTTGTCCGGTCGACTTTTGCACATTTCTTTGGCGTCACTGCCACCCTTTTTGTCAACAGGCACCCGTAATTCAGCGATGCTCCTTTGTACTAACACTTGCAGCGTTATACATACGCCTGATCCGAAATACCCTACCTGGCACGAACTCAAAGGGCTGGGCTGCCTGCGTTCCTCAAAAACGCTCCAGGAAGCATTGCATTGTGCATTCCAGGGCGCAGCCGAGAACCCTCGCGATTTGCAGCTGATGTTGGAGTTCCTTAAGGCCCAACCCAGCCATACGCTTCTGAGCTGTGCGGATAAGCTAATCTGCCAAGGAATCCCGACCATGCTTTATCAAACTTTGAGCCATGGAATTCTAGATGCTTACTTTGAGATCTGGAATCTAATCAACAACCTGGCCCCCGAGAAGCTTTGGTCCTTGACAGTGAACAGTGCTCGGTTTTTACCTACCGATGCCCCTAAACTTTGCCTGCGTAATTGTCGTCTTCAAGACCTACTCGAGGATCCACTCCTTCTTTCTCGCATAAACGCCAACTTCTTCCGTATCCCCCAGCTGTTCCAGATCTTTCTTACGGTAACACTTTTAAACAAACTAATTCCCAGATGATGGATTCGGTAAGCAACGCCTCCCGCTCACGCTTCCATCGCATTTTCCGCTATCGAACCCCCAAGCAAAAGGTAAAGCCACACCCCTACTTGACGCTGATTTCCAGAGCCTCTTTGGCATGGAGGAAGTCCGGGCAATGATCTACCTCCAGGACACTGCTGTGATCCAAATGCTATTCGAACTCTGCCTACAGGAGAACCATGCCGAGAATCCCGGTAACACCCCCACTTGTTGCTTCTAACCTTTAGAAAACATCCATGCTATCAGACGCATGGCTTTTAACTTTATTCATCTCCAGTTCGTTGAAACTTCTCACTACATCAAGTTGGTCCATTTCCAGACATACTCCCACGATTTGATTCCCCTTGCTGTTGAAAACATCCCTTCCCTACGTAACATCCTTTGATAATGCTAAATGTCAGATTTTCTTACAGAGTCCCTCAACGAGCTGCTTGTCCACCCCGACCCTTCTGTCCATTGGTTTGCCCTTGTCCTAGCTAGCCACGTTGTTGCCAAGTACCCTACCTCAAAAAAGTAATATACTTTGCAACTAAAACTCAATCATCCAGTTTATCAATAGTTGAAGGGGATGTGATGAATAGCATCAAACAGCAGCTCGGCCGGATGAATCTTATCTCAGACGTTCCTGAGCCTGAGCTCTGGGAGGCCAAACTTATTGAAATGGGGGCCAAGCAAAAGGATGTCATGGATCAGGAGATGTTGAAGGTCAAATGGGCACATGAGAACCTCTCATATGACCAGATCGGCGATGTCATATTTAGAATCTCAACCGCATTTCCCCTTGTCTCCAACAAATTCCTCAGTTGGATTGAACGTAAGATTCAAGTTTTCACTTCTCACATCTTTAGACCCACCCGCCTCATGGAACTGCGACCAATTAAAGGCCAAACTGGAAGCCTTGTCGCTGAAAGAAGACGATCGTTCAAGCAAACGACAGAAGCTTGCCCATCCTAGAGCTTAGCTGACTAGAAGATACACATAGGCAGTGCACCGCAAAAAGCTCAGAATACGTTTGGTTTTCAAAAAGATGATCCTTTACAGTATAGCAGGCCATTTGATTTTCATGGACTTATCATCTCTTTAAAAATGATGCATTATAATTACTTGGTTATAGTTTGTCTTTTGACCTCACATTCATTCACCTACTTAGTTCTTATTAAAGTCTGATGTTCTATATCAATTTTTTGGGTAGGGCATGGCATCTCAGTTCATGCCATCCTGATACACTATCTTGAAAGTGATAATAAATCCACCATCTTGAATTACGGCAACAGCGCATATGTCAATAGTGGCCATTTTGACACTTTTAATGCCAGCACTATAGTAAAGTGCAGATTTGTTTTTTAATAATGTCGTCTTCTGGATATCAACACTTTTAATTAATTGTACACTTTACCCTGAACATTTTTTTAAAGTATGCAATACACATACAGTGCCATAAACTGACCCCAAAGAGCTCAAAGATGTAATAAAAACATACCCCGGTTAATAAGAATACAGAGAGGTAAGCAATTGGGACATTATTTTTCTTGTTATGCCTAGGCGCCAGATTGGTTATTTTATAACTTAATCACATTATTCATATTCAAATTATTCAGAAAGAGTAAAATACAATCAATCCCAAATATTTAATTGATCTTGGGCTTGGGTGATTTTTTAAAAAATAATTCATTGATTTTATAATTGAAAATTGCAACTTATAGTACTACTGAAAATATCTTAAGTGCTACTACAAACCAAAAATATTTATGATGAGTTGCATGGGAGAGTAATAGCAGCCCCAAAGCTATAAATGCTATTACCCTATCTTTGGCTCATCATAAATATTCTTAGTTTGTTTCAGAAAAAAAGGTTGTTGTTTTTGAAAGACTGATAACTCTATTTAAAATACACCCTCTAGTAAGCTGCCCTACTTCATGAACTTGCCCCAATACACTACTAGCATCTTCTGATATTTTTGTTTCTCTGGTATCATCACGTGATTTCAAATGATAAAATATCTCAGAATATTCTGAGAAGCTTTCAAATGTTAAAGGTGAAGTATATAACTTCCCATCTTTCATCAAATATGAAAGATTAATGCGCAGATTTTTAACTTCAAGCTCTCTTTTTATAGGCCTAAATTTCCTTTCATAAATATAAAAAAATGCTTTTTGGGAAACAATTGAACCAGTTAAAGCTGAATTGTATAATTCTTTTCTTCTTTCTTCTTTCTCACAAATATTTTTTAGATCATTAATGTTGTTAATATAAAGTACATTTTCTTTTTCCTTTAAAATTTTTGATATTACACCAAAGTGACCATCAACAATGCTTTTTCCATGGCATTCAACAAAACGGTTATATTTTATGGAACCCTTAATATATTTAGGTGCCTCTTTAAATAAGTAATATAAAAATTCATATGATCTAAAATGATTTCCATTATCTGTCCATACTTTTATATTTTTTATTTTTTTAAATCTATCTAATTTAAGAAGACTTATTAGACATTCACCTGAAAATAAAGAATCATGTGATAATATTTGAGACAAAAAATCATGATATTCATATTTAATTTTATTGTTTTCTTTAAAAACTAATGCAAACCCTAATAATGAGATTGGTTTTTTTGAATAAAAACAATTATTGGTCTCAATTGGACCACCTCCAACCTTTAAGTTTTCTTTATAATCTATAACTACAACACAAGACTCATCATCTAGTTCATTAATATCTTTTTTATATTCACAATTTTGATGAACATAAAAGTCTTGGTGCTGATTAATAGTCTTTAAGTCATTGTCTATAAATTCTGGTAATGGTAAGTTTTTACTTTCACATTCTTCCTTCTTTTTTCTAGTGAATTTTTTAAATTACAAATATTGCACATATCGGTTTGTTTTTTACTTTTTATTATATTTTTAGGGATTAATTTATAGTAAGTGGAAATTGAAACTGAAATTTCATTTTTTATTTTCATATTTTCATATATTTCTTTTTTTGTTTTAAGTAGAGAGTATTTAATTTCAGTTGAGTAATTACTCATCTCTTTTTCTATATCTTTATAAATTTTTTCAGGCACTTTTTTTGTAAACTGGCTTGTTTCAAAAGAATTTTCCAGCAATTTTTTAATTATTTTTTTAGTTATTTCTTTTTTTTAATGAATAGTTATTATTTTTTTGGCTTTTTTTGTTTAAGCTTACATTTTTATTTTTATTTATTTTTCTTGAGTATTCAAACTCACTTTTAGTTATATTAAACCCCATATCATTAAGCTCTTTTAAAGAGTAACTGGAAGTAACCAGAGATCGCAAGGCTGGGAGATGTTTTTGGGGAGAAGATTTCATGAGATCCTTTAAGTTTTCAATGAACTCATTGCCTTTTTGATTTTGAATAGTTGGCAGGAACTGAGCTTTCCCAAATTCAGTTTGAGTAAGGAAGTGCTTGATGAAATTATCAAGATCATCACCAGCAATAAAGAGGAATGCATTTTTTAACATTGCAATTCTCTCTCTTTTTGTTGAAGCTCCCAAGGAAAAAAAGGGTAGCATGGAAGAAGTAAATTTAACTGAGGACATGGTAGTATTTTGAATCTGTAATTAGGTCAGATCTTTGATGTGTGCCTTAATGATGGAGTAGTTATGATCAGAATGTGGTCTTTGAATTGGGTTATTTGGATTAGAAGCTTTGTGGTACTTTAGCTCTTATATACCAAGCTAAATGACACCATTCTGAAAGAAATGGTGTGATAGCTTTTATTATAGTTTGAACTTGAATTTATGTTTGCAGAAATTAATTAAATACCCAGTTTTCATGCACAAGTGATATATGTGAAGCAGCTAAGCATTATTATTACATCATATCCTCTTTGTAATCAATGCAAATCAATTAAAATGATGTATTCAGTTAATTGTAACTCTTCCGCATATTTTTAAATGATAAAATATTAAAGAATTCCATTTAAAGAATGCTCAATTTGAGGTTCGAAGCTCACTTGAACCTTAAAATCAATCTAAACAGTGATAAAAACATCCTAACTTCAAACTATCATAAAATCCTAGAGAATTGAGCTTTTTAAATAAAATAAAATGCGAAAATAAAGCTCTCAATCTTATCTTTAATTTCGTCAAATAAAAAACATCTGTTGTGTATTCAAAAAAGAGTATTTATTAGCTTTGAAGTGATCTACTTTATATCATTAGATATAATCATATAATAAAATCTGGATTATGCTCTTTTAAATTACTTTCGCTTTAATATTGAGCATAGTATACATATTAAAATTTTTACACCAATAGAAAGATAAGATTCTTAGCTTCATTTTGATAGTTTACAGTGTGAAAAAATATTAATTTTTCATTGAGTTATTAATGTTTTAAATATAAATTGTGTAATTAGTTACTTTTTCAAAATCGAACTGTGTTATGCTGCGACTTGAGCAGCATGTGCATTAGAAAATGGCCTAATCTCTAAAATAATGACCCAATTATTTCTCATTTAAAAATAAAAAACACTCTTTACTATGAAAGATTCTCTATTCCCATAAAAGTTATAATTCCAATGATACTAGAATAAAGAAAAACAAAGTAATATAAACTACAAAAATGAAAAAAGGTAGATAGATATTTAGTATACTTCATATAGCCCAACTTGAAATATCTCATGCTCTACAGATAAATTAACAAGATATAAGATACCTCATATACCACCGCCTTGAAACTATACCTAAAACTTACCGGTTATACCTGAAAAGATCAGCACAGTAGTTTCACAACATGTTGAGATAACCAACCCAACTCAACCTAAAAAAGCTGAAAATCAAGTGATCTACATTGAATTACAATGGATTTGGATCCACTTCAATTCTGCTTATAGATAGAGTTGGTTTTGTTTGTCTCAACAAGTTATAAAGCTGCTGCACTATCTAAGTTAAATTAAAAGATCAAAAATTTAAGAGCAAAAAGTATACAGGCAAGGCAAAGCAAAGTTTATTAAATCAATTAAAGCCACCACCAAGGGCAGTGACCACATCCTCAAGGTATTTCTTGATCCCCCCCACCTTGTACTTCTTTTTGACTAGTTTCATCACCATCTTTTGGTCGTCTTTCTCCTTACTCTTCTTCTTGTTTGGGGCTACTTGTTTGTCCAGGTTGTGAAACTTTGAGACATCTCTTGCTTGCTTCTTCTGCATCTCCATGAAGAATTTGTTAAACTTGGGACTGACATCAAATTTAGCCTTGAGCTGCTTATACCAAACCTCAAGGCTAGACATTAGCTCCACCTTCTCATTCAGGAAGGCGCTGTAGCAGTTTCAGGGAGCAGTAGCCCCACTCTTTTCTAACCCTGGAAGCCATTTTTTAACCCATTGCCACTCAAATTACTCAATGCATCTCTTGAAGATAATGGATTGATTTTTGTCATAACCATCTTCCTTGATGGCAACAAAGCCAAGCCTAATGTACTCATGCTTTACAAAAGCCAAAGCAGCAATCTGGGTGATGGTAAAGCAGCACTTCCCTTTACCATCATTTGAGTACTTGTCAAAGAGCTCTTTCTCACTCTTGAGGTTTTTTAGAAGGGCCTGGCTGAAATAGAAGGATCAGCCCTGGAATTCTTCATTAAAGCTAGTCTCAAAGGCTCTGAACTAAGCAAGGTCAAATTTCACAATGATCACCTTTGGCCCAAGGGAGTGCACATGAGCTATCTGCTCAGCAGCAAGAGCAGCCTCATTTTTCTCAGAGGAGGAAGGATCTGTTCAGGTAGTGTGTGTAAGGGAAACCTTGTTGATGAAAGGAGAGCGTAAAGCATCTCTAAAAATTTTGAAGGCCTTTGTGTATACCTGTTTTGTGGCCAAAGCAGAAGAAAGAAAACAAGAGGAACATCTGGGCGTCAAACTGCCCATGTAGTACTAAAAGCTGCTTGAAGATATTGGGGCATGCTGAAAATGTACCATTGCAAAGGCAAGTTGTTGCAGTGCTGAGCTGCTCAAGGTCTCCCTTTATGGCATAAGATATGATCATATTCTTTAATTTATGCCCATTTTCATGGAGCAGGAACATCTCACCATCCTTTGTCTTCTTGAGGGTATTGTTCACGACCTGGTCTTAGATTCTGGTTGTGCTCTTGGCCAGGGAGTTGGAGGCTTGGTGTCTATCACTTACAAACTTGACCAACTGAGTGTAAGTTGGTACCTTCTTCATATTTGTTTTGGGCAGGCATTTGCAAGCAAGCACAGCCAGCTGTACAGACCCAACAATTGAGGGAGTACTCTAGCAAGGTACAGTCCCAAGTTTGCAACTTGGAACCCTGTGAGCGCTGTTACAATAGGGTAGACTGTCATCACCCATTGAAACACTTTTGTGTGGACGTTAAATTGGCTGAAATTACCAGCAAAATACATAAGTGCATAGTACACCATGATTTAGATGGCTATGTACTGGGTTGGTTGGAGCAAAACCAGTGTGGGCCAAGAACACTGATCAGAGGAGTTAAGCTGTGCTGGTTCCTTGTAAAAGTACTCTTTGGTAGGATCTTGAAATGACCCATGTGGTTGATAGTGTTGGTGGCCCCCAATCCCAAAGCAGGCTGTGAGGACAGCTGAGAAGATAAGGTGGTTCATATCCTTTAGTCTTGAGGAAGGGTTGACAAAGCTTAGTTTCTTGACTTCTTGTGATTTAAAGTCTGTTTTGATTTATGTGATACTATTGAGGGGCAATTTCACTCAATTATAGCACAAACTATCATCAAGTGATTGAGGTTTATTATATACTATCAGCCTTGGTGAGGCATGGATAGTAAAAAACATTAAACAGGAAACCCCAAACACTTGGTGTTGTCTGGAATTCTCTTTTGGGAATGAGATTGGAGGGGGTTTGCAGCCAATGAATTGTCAATCCATGTTTTGCATTAATTTGGTAAATATTTGGATGCTTTCATGCATCCAAATTTAATTTCTGCAGCTACCGCATTAATTGTTTGGCAGGGCTGCTTGTCAACCCCATCCAAATTTGGTAGACTCCAAATTTGGGCAGCAGTTCCCCCAAAAATTGGGTATTGGGGAAATTGCCTTTTTTGGTTTCTCATTTTGGCAATTTCCCTATTTGATGGGGGTGGACGGCCCCACTGTGAGAGGCCTACCGCAGGCAAGCTGCCAGGCTGGGTGTGTGGTCTGCAGACAGCTGGCAGCCCGTGGTTGGCCTATGAAAGCCAAAAGTCAAAGAATTAGAATTTTTAAATTCTTTTTCTTCTACTTTTTGTTTTGTGGTAGTTTCCCCAATCAGGGGGAACTGCTGCAAATAGTTTTCAGGATTTTTAGATGCAATAATGACAGCAATATTGTCTTTTGACAAGTTTTTGTCAGGAATATTCCTGACACAGCTGGGTGGTAGAAAGATTCTTAGATGTGAGCATCATCTGCACAAAATACCACTTGAGAAGTTAAAAGATAGCAGTGTTGGGCATGGTGCAGGTATTCTCACTTTTGTTGTAACTGTGCTGTTTTAGCAAATTTACAAGGAGAAACATATTTAGAAACTAGATAATAATCTTTATTGGGAGATAGTGATTATATAGTCATTGTGAATCAAGGATAACAGGAGCATGATTGTGTTGATCACACATTTGGATGGTGAAGGGGGGTGGCTTGATCCTTGTAATGAGTCAAGCGCCAAAACAAGTCACCCACCGGGAGTGATCAGCTTTTGTTCATATTATTGGATTTGGTAATTTGAGTTGTCTTCCTAACTTGGCTTTGGGTGAATAGATAATTGGGCTGCAGGTTGCAAGCCTGTTTACTCAGAACCTTGCTGGCAGGTTGAGTCTGCTGTTTTGACACCCCCCTGGCTGAGAGTTGGCCTCCTCTGGAGCTAGGTTTTCAGGGAGGTTTTTGGGAGCCTGGGCGTCATACTGGACCAACTGCTGTTTGGTGGCGGGTAACACAGTATCATGTTGCTTTTGTCTTGCCTTGCAGGTCTAAGGCAATCATGGTGGAGGACTTTGTCCTGTTTGCGCTTCCCGAGTCCTTGCATGAGGTAAGTGTTGTTGTTGTTTACCTTTAGGATTATTGTGGGACCAATTTTCTCTGGTTGTAGTTTGCTCTTGTTGGTATTCATGACCCAGACCTTGTTGCCAACTTTGTGTCTGTCTTTGATGGGGACAAAGGTCTGCTGAATATGTCTTTCTACTTTTTCTGTTTGGTTGCTATTGGCTTGTAAAATTTGTGGATCTGAGCAGGGAGGAACCTTGTTTGGTATCTCTAAATTGGGTCCAGATAGTGCCTGTATGATATTGGGTTGTGTTTCATAAACTAGCTCAAAGGGGCTTTTGCTGGTGGATCTGTTCACACGGGTCCAGCATACAAGTAGTGCAGTTGATAGCTGCTTGTGCCAGTCCTCAGGTCTCCTGGCAGTGAGTTTGGCCAAGGCTTGCACAAGGCTGCCATTCAGCCACTTGACACGTCCATTGTCCTGAGGATGATAAGGTGCTATCACCGTGTGCTGAACCCCATTCTTGATGAGTATACATTGGTATCTTCATAGGTCAATTCTTTGCCTCTGTTGATTATCAGGAGCTCTGGCTTTCCAAACTTGCTGATGATTTCCTTTCCTATGAAGCGTCATACTTTGTTGCCAGTGTGTGCTCTAACTGCTCAGGCTACTGGCCAGTGTGTGGCAAAATTGATGGCGGTGATGATGTAATTTTTGTCATTATGTCTCCTGGGCATAGGCCCCATGATATCCAGGGACCACACTTTAAATGGTAATTGTGTACAGATGAGTAATACTGACTTAGGCAGGGTCTCACTCTTTGCAAACTTTTCACACACCTCACACTTTTTAGGACTTATTGAACGTCACGGTATAAGGTTGGCCACCAGGCCTTGTGTTTTAGGAACTTGTAAACCTTTGACTCTTTGTGTGGCAAAGATCTCTCTGGTATCGCAAAAATGATATTGACCTGCTGATGTGTAGGAATGTATGGGATGGTTGTTCCATTGGTCATTTTTTGGTGTAGGGTTCCATAGACGTTGGCAAATAGGTGCTTGTTTTTAATGACAGTTTCTCTTGTTATATCTGTAGTACCCAGGGGGAAATCCTTTGTCTTTTGTACGCAACACCAGGAGAGGCCAATCTGGGTTGAGCCCATTTTTGCCCCTCATGGCTCTGACGTATAGTTATGACAACACATCAGCCATGGCCAGCTCTGAGCCCAGCTTATACTGTATGAGCATGTTGAACCTTTCCAGAAGCTCCATTCAACAGGCTTGTCTGTGGGATAGGTTTTCTTGGGTCTTGAATTAGATGATTGATTTGTGGTCTGTCAGGGCTGTGAATTCTTCTTTTTGTTCTAAGTAGCAACGCCATTTGACTAGGCAATGTACAATTGCCAACAACTATTTGTTGTGTATGGGATATTGTCACTTGCTGTCTGTCAGCTTGCATGATTTGTAGGCCACGGGCAGGAAATCACCATCATTGTTTTTGATCTGCAGTACTCCCCAAATGGATGCATCATAGGCGTCTGTCTCCATTTGGTATACCCCATTGTGTTTTGGATATTAGAGGATGGGTGCCATTGTGAGTTTTTCTTTAAGGCGTCTGAAACAGAGATCAGTTGGGGGTCATAAAAACTTGGATTTGGCGCCAGTTATGGCAGATAGGGGCGCAGTCAGGACACCACAGTTGGGTATGAAGCGTTGTACATAGGCAAACATTCCAAGGAAAGTGTGGAGTTCTGACTTGTCTTTGGGTGGCAGCATTTTGCAGATGGCCTGGATTTTCTGACTGTCAGGTTTAATGCCGTCTTTTGAGACTATGTGCCCCAGGAAGGGTAGTTTCTTGCAGAAGAACTGGCACTTGGAAGGTTTGACCAGCAGCCTGTGTTGTGCTAGGGTGGCAAAGACTACTTCCAGATCCTTGTGGTGCTGTTCCACCAAGGGGCTGTAGACAATGATGTTGTCTAGGTATACCAGGGCATGCTTGCCAATATGGGGAGCAAACACCTTGTTCATGAAGGTTACAAAGGTTGATGGGGCGTTTTTCATACCAAAGTTGAGTACCACACACTCATACAATCTGTATTTAGTGCAAAAGGCTGTCTTGGGGATGTCTTATTCCTTGATGTGTATCTGATTGTAGCCTGCAGTCAGGTCAATTTTGGAGAAGACCATAGCGCCGCCCAAGGCATCAAAGAGATTGTCAATCAGTGGCAATGGGTAACAATCCTAAATGGTGACTTTGTTCAAGGCACCGTAGTCTGTGACCAGGCGTAAGGTACTGTCCTTTTTAACCACAAAGAATACAGCGGACCCAAAGGGAGACTGTGAGGGGCAGATAAGTCCTTTTTTCAGTGCCTACTTGAGATAGGCGCGCAGGGCGTTGTCCTTGTTTGGGGTCAGCCTGTAAATGGGGCGTGCCTTGGGTACAGCCCCTTTGAGTTGGATCAAGTGTTGGATGTGTTTCTCAGGGGGTAACCCAGGTAATGCCTCTTTAGATATTTCTAGTTGTTGAGCTACAATTTTGCAGTCCTGTGGTGTGGTTGTGTCTTGGTGATCCTTGAAATAGATAATCTTGTACTTGCAAGAGTCCCAGTCTTTTGTCTTGAGGTTTTCCTGCTCACACCAGGGTCTCAGTGATGCGTACAAAGACATGGTCACGCAAGAGTTGATCCACAGAGTCAGAATAGATTTGGTGGTTGATGCCTTTGCGTTTGATGGTCAGTACTGAGGTCACCCAGTCTACACGGGGGTTGTTCTTATGCAACCAGTCAAGTCCCAGTACAATGTCAAACTTGGGGAAGTCCATGACAGGACCTTGAATAGTGGAATGCAGGTTCTCTAGCATGACAGAGAAGGGGGCAGTTTCCCGTGTCACAGCAATGTGATGTTTGTCAGCTAAAACCACGTTTTTAATCCACAAAGAATTAGTGGCTAACTTGAACTTATCTACAAAGCTGCTGTTGACTAGGGTTTGGTCTGTGCCCAAGTCCAGGAGAGCTGAGCCTGTGTAACTTTGAAAGCGGAAAGAATAGGACATCAATTTATTTGGGTGTCTGGCAATGGTGTACAGTACCAGGTCTTCTGAGGGTACTTGAATCATTGGGCATTGATCCACACCCTCAGGCCAGTATTCATTGTTGGGCAAGTCAGGAATAGTCTGGGGAGAGCTTGGCTTGCTTAATGCTCTCCCTGGGCTTTTCCCTTGTCCTGGTTTTCTTGAGTGGTCACCACACAGAAGTGGGTTTGGTTTGACTGTGTGTTAACCCCATTCCCGTGTCCATTTGAACTAGAGGGCTTGTGGTTGGTACTGCCATTACCGTTTCCGGGGGGTGGTCTGTTGGAGCGCCCACTTGAATGTGAATCCTTGGGTCTCTCTCTCTTCCCTGTTTGCCCTTGTGAAGTGCATTGGACTTCTGCTCCGCCTTCTTGACCTCACAGTATAGACTTTTCAAGTTGGTTACTTTGTCCAGGTTCATGTGTCTCATTACGTGCAACTTGAGGGCGCCGTAATACATGAGGTGAGTGGCTGGGTTGTCAAAGACCATATTAGAGGGGCGCGTAGACAAAGTTCCTTGTAGGCGCGGGTGAGCTCCTTTACAGTACCGGTCTGGGTCAAGTTTTTTACTTGGAGGATTATCATGAGTGCAGTGTCCTTCAGCACAAATCTTGCCAAGAAGTTTTGCATGAAAGTGTCCCAATTCTTCTCAGTGTATTTTTTGTGCCATTTGTTGCACCAGGTGCCAGCGTTGTGTGTCAAGCAAATGGAGATTTCTGTGATCCAAAATCTCTGGGGACATTCCATCTGAGCTAGCTTGCTTTGCGCAGATTGAATCCATGCCGCGGCATTGTCATTGTTAGCTCCTGTGAAAGGTTCCAAGGCGGTGCTTCAAAGTCTTTGTGCTATGTAGGCTGGCATGGCGCTTTCATCAGTTGGACGAGGCATGGCAGGGGTGGCCTGGAAGAATCCTTATGTGGATAGGGCGTTGAAGGCGGAGAGCGGGATCACCGTGTTTTGGTACAGGACAAAGCCATTGGGTATTTCCATGCCAGGTGTGTATGGGGTCCAGTCTAGTGGGAGGCCGGACATGATTCTATCAAGTTTTTGTTGACCGCAGCAGGTACAGGCAACAGGCAGAATTTTGCAAGATAAGGTAGGATGGAGAACCTACTTCTGCTACCAATGTCATAACTGTGCTGTTTTAGCAGAGTTACAAGGGGGAAGATATTTAGAAACTAGATGATAATCTTTATTGGGAGATAGTGATTATATAGTCATTGTTAATCAAGGATAACAGGAACATGATTGTGTTGATCACATGGTGGGATAGCAAAGGGGGTGGCTTGATCCTGTTAATGAGTCAAGTGCCAAAACAAGGTATCTATTGTAGGGGTCATCATTTGTTCATGTTCTTAAATTTGGAAATTTGAGTCTACTTCCTAGTTTGGCTTTGAGTGACTGGATAATTGGATTGCAGGTCACAAACCTGCTTACTCAGAACCTTGTTGGCGGGTTGAGCCTGCTGTTTTGACACTTTTATTTTTATATATCCTGTCCCAATGCTTGATATTGAGTTTCACTGGGAATGAACTATCCTCACATTTAAAATGTCAGCTCTTAAAGCCCTGGTTGGTATTGTTGTAGCTGAAAATAAACCTATTGTCTATCATGGCCAGATCAATCTTCACACTCAAGATAAGGAATTATTTTTGTAAAGAATAAAGGAAACTTGAACTTCCCATCAAAATTGCAAATGTTGTGGTTATCTAGAGGGTCCTTGTCAGGATTGACAATTTGTTCCCCCTGGAAACCCATGCCCAAGAGTGGGATTTGAACCCTGACCCTGAATTCCTGCGGGCTGCTGGCCCTATGGATCAAGGGACCGCCCGCCCATGTTTTCTTGGGACTGGGCCTCCACAAGCTGAAGCTCCTGCTTAGTCCCAAAGTCAGAATACCGGCACAGGCTTGACCATGGTAGTGCCCAAGGAGGAGCTTCTCAAATTGCCTAATGAAGGCAGAGAAAGTTCCTCTGTGAACTTCATGAACTTGATGTCCTCTCAGGTAACCAATCAAATTCAATTGCCAAAAGAAAACACAGGCTTTAGGCCCAACCCTGTGACCACAGCCCAAGATCAAGAAAATCAAGTGACCAATTTGGACATTCTGACCAATGAGAGAACACCCAGATGAGGTGCCATTTCACTGCTCCTGCACTTGGGACTCCTGGCCACCCGCCCACATTTTTTCTGATACTTTGATGAAGCCCTTATGGAAAATACTAAGTTTGGTGGCAGGATGCTATATATTCCTAGAGATTCTGTGCTCAAACCTTATTGCCATTTTTGAATAAAGGCTATGTTATTTTGGCTTACACAGTTACTACATTTTTTTATTTGTCATCTATCAATTCACTACAAGATCTATCAGCCCTCCTGTCCCTCTGCCTGCAGATTTCTGTCCTCCAGGTGTTCCCTTTGGCCCTGTCCACTTCACTTATTATCCTTTGAAACCTGAATATAAGGACTACACCCCAGAAAAGATACTCAAAATTGATTCTTTGGCCCGCATACAATCTGCAGTTATATACAATTATCAAGGCCCGTGGATATTCTCAACACCCAAATTGTTTAGAAGAAAGTTCAACTATATTCCTGCTTAAAAGCTCCACATGGAACCGCCTGCAACCCCCAATCCTATGCCTGCCTCCTCACCCAACCTCCCAACTGACCACACTGGCAATCTGTTTGGGATTGTGTACATCACCCTCACAGGAGTGATTGACACTATAATCCTGGCCGCCAGCCCATGGTCCTGGGTGGGGAAGTCCTTCTCCTACCTTTTTAAATTAGCTCATCTCTTGTGGTGGGCTTTACCTGCAAAAAACCTGGCCCAAGTCACCCCTGAAAACAACTGGCCGGCCGCCCAAGACTGGATCCCTGACAGTCCTAGAAGCCTGCAGAAGAATATAATAAGCCAGGAAAGTAATTTGGATGCAGCTTTGAATCAGCCTCAGAGAAGCTAGAAGGAGGAGAGTTTGGTGGGGGAAAAGAAGGGGGCTTGTTGTGGTGCTCCTCATGTGTGGGAGACTTATCCTTAGGTGGGGGTTTTTGGGCCTGGCACTGCTTCTTGGTAGGCTCCTCATCTGAAGTTGAGTTGTAAAAACTGTGATCAGTAACATACTCATCTGATTTCTCACCCCCAGAGAAGTGAGATGAGATCTTCTCAGGAGTGGTCTTGGTAGAGGTCTTAGTATAGGGCTCCTTTATGAGAGAAGTCTTAGAGGCAGACTTCTTGGAGAATGAAGACTTCTGCTTTGGGGATTTGGTAGCCTTTGAGAAACATTTTCAGCCCCTTTCCTGTTTGGAAGTATTCTTGTCCTATAAATAATAAGTAAAATGTTCTAAAAAAAGAAATACAATAAAAAATAAAGCAAAACAACAATAAAACCCATCATAAATAAAGTTTAAATTTTTAGGGCTTTTATTAAAATTTATAATAAAACTGGGGACAAGTTTATATTTTATCAAAATTTAAAACAACAAGCTAAATGTTAAAAGACATACAAAAATATTAAAATTTGAGGTAAATTTTATTTCAAAATTTCAAAATATAAAAGAGTAAAGTTAAAACTACATCACATTGAAAATCCAGATAGTTTTATTATGTCAAAATAAAAGCTTTATATGTGAGAGGAGAAAAGTTTCAACATTATTAAAGACAATGAGAAATAATATGCTGAATTCACACTGTCAATTAGTAAATTTTTAGATATTATTAAAAACAACATATTCACTTTTAACATTTTTTTTAAAGTCTACTATGTTTTTTCTAGTACTCTTAATTAAAGTTAATTAAACTCACAAAAATAAACTTTTTTGGTTTATTTTGTTCACATAACAAAATAAAATATATGAAAATAATAAAAATTATCAAAGTTCTTTACTTCTTTATTAAAAATGATGTTTTGCGGGTAGGAATATGATATTTTATCATTGCCTTTATATGAAGTTGTTAAGAAGTTGTTATCAGATATGAAAAAGGTAAAGTTTTGACTACGTCACTTACAACATTCTTAATAGGGGGTGACATATTAATTTAAGCTTAATAACACCACTCTAATTTGCTTAACTCCACCCTGGTAGATGATCACAAGCAAATAGACAACATTTCCAAGTGTCAATATAATTATTAATAAAAAATTATATAGTAAATTACATAGCAACTCATGCTTAAATTATTGGATTTCCATTAACCACCAATCCATTTAATATATTAAAGACAGAATAAGTGCCACAGATAAATGTCAAAACAGCATGCTCAACCCACCAGCAAGGTTCTGAGTAAGCAGGTTTGCGACCTGCGTCCCAATTATCCATTCACCCAAAGCCAAGTTAGGAAGACAACTTGAATTACCAAATACAATAACATGAACAAAAGCTGATCACTCCTGGTGGGTGACTCGTTTTGGTGCTTGACTCATTATAAGGATCAAGCCACCCCCCTTCACCATCCAACTGTGTGATCAACACAATCATGTTCCTGTTATCCTTGATTCACAATAGCTATATAATCAGTATCTCTCAATAAAGATCATTATCTAGTTTCTAAATATTTCTCCCTTGTAACTCTGCTAAAACAGCACAGTTACAACATTGGTAGCACAGGTAGGTTCCCCATCCTACCTTATCTTGCAAAATTCTGCCTGTTGCCTGTACCCGCCGCGGTCAACAAATCCTTGATATAATCATGTCTGGCCTCCTGCTAGACTGGACCCTGTACACACCTGGTATGGAAATACCTGATGGCTTTGTCCTGTACCAAAACATGGTGATCTTTCTCTCTGCCTTCAACGCCATGTCTGCACAAGGGTTCTTTCAGGCTACCCCCGCTATGCCTCATTCAACTGATGAGAGCACCATGCCAGCCTACGTAGCCCAAAGACTTTGGAGCACTGCCCTGGAACCCTTTGCAGGAGCCAACAACAATAACACTGCGGCATGGATCCAATCTGCTCAAAGCAAGCTAGCGCAGATGGAATGCCCACAGAGGTTCTGGATTGCAGAAATCTCCATTTGACTGACTCACAACAATGGCACCTGGTGCGCCAAGTGGCATGAAGAGCATACCAAGAATAATTGGGACACTTTCAAACAAGACTTCTTGGCAAGGTTTTCTCTGAAGGACACTGCACTCATGATCATCCACCACGTAAAGAACTTGACTCAGACTGGCACCGTAAAGGAGCTCACCCACGCTTACAAGGAACTCCGACTACGCGCCCCACTAATATGGCCTTTGACACTCCAGCCACTCATCTCATGCACTATGATGCTATCAAGTTGCACGTAATGAGACACATGAACCTGGATCAAGTAAAAAACTTTCAAAGCCTATACTGTGAGGCAGAGAAAGCAGAACAAACGTCCAACACCCTCCATAAGGCACAAACAGGAAAAAGAGAACAACCCAAGGATTCTCACCCATCTGGGCGTTCCAACAGACCACCCCCTGGGAACAACAACAGCAGTGCAAACCACAAACCTGCAGGTTCAAATGGACATGGGAACAGAAACAACAGCCAATCAAACCAACCCCATTTCTGTGTCACTGCCACTCAAGACAATCAAGACAAGGGAAAAGCCTGGGGAGAGCATTAAGTAAGCCAAGCTCTCCCCAGACTATTCCTGACTTGGTAGACCAACTCCTGTGTGACCATGTCTTTATACATATCACAGAGACTTTGGACAAACAGGAGAACCTCAAGGCAATCAACTGGGACTCTTTCCAGTACAAGATTATCCATTTCAAAGATCATCAGGACACCATCACACCTCAGGATTGTGAAATTGTAGCTCAACACCTAGAAATCTTCAAGGAGGCTCTACCCAGGTTGCCACTTGAGAAACACATCTAACACTCCATCCAACTCAAAGGAGCGGTACCTAAGGTGTGACCCATTTATTGAGTCACCCCAAACAAGGACAACACCTTGTGTGCTTACCTTAAAGAGGCATTAGAGAAGGGGCTTATCCGCCCCTCACAGTCCCCCTTTGGTGCTGCTGTTTTCTTCATAGCAAAGAAAGATGGTACCTTGCTCTTAGTCACAGACTACAGAGCCCTAAACAAAGTTACCATCAAAAATTGTTACCCACTACCACTCATTGATGACCTCTTTGATGCCTTGGGAGGTGCTACAGTCTTCTCCAAGATTGACCTGACTGCAGGCTATAACCAGATTCATATCAAGGAAAAAAGACATCCCCAAGACAGCCTTTCACACAAATACAGCTTGTACGAGTGTTTGGTACTCAACTTTGGTATGAAAAACGCCCCATCAACCTTTGTAACCTTCATGAACAAGGCGTTTGATCCCCATATTAGCAAGCATGCCCTGGTATACCTAGACAACATCATTGTCTACAGCCCCTCAGTGGAACATCATCACAAGGACCTAGAGACAGTCTTTGCCACCCTAGCGCAACATAAGCTGCTAGCCAAACCCTCCAAGTGCCAGTTCTTCCATGAACAACTACCCTTCTTGGGACACATAGTTTTGAAAGACAGCATTAAACCTGACAGTCAGAAAATCCAGGCCATCTGCAAAATGCTGCCACCCAAAGAAAAATCAGAACTCCACACTTTCCTTGGAATGTTTGCCTATGTACAACGCTTCATACCCAACTGTGGTGTCCTACTGCACCTATGTCTGCTATTACTGGCGCCAAATCTAAGTTTGTATGGACCCCCCAACAAGACCTCTGTTTCAGACGCCTTAAAGAGAAGCTCACAACAGCACCCATTCTTCAATATCCATAACGTGATGGGAATATCAAATGAAGACAGACGCCTCTGACGCATCCATTGGAGGAGTGCTACAAATCAGAAACAATGATGGTGATTTCCTACCTGTGGCCTATGAATCACGCAAGTTGACAGATGGCAAGTGCTGGTATCCCATACACAACAAATAGTTGTTGGCAATTGTACATTGCCTAGTCAAATGGTGTTGCTACTTAGAACAACAAGAAGAATTCACAGCCCTGACAGACCACAAATCAATCATCTAATTCAAGACCCAAGAAAACCTATCCCACAGACAAGCCTGTTGGATGGAGCTTCTGGAAAGGTTCAACATGCTCATACAGTATAAGCTGGGCCCAGAGCTGGCCATGGCTGATGTGTTGTCATAACTATACGTCAGAGCCATGAGGGGCAAAAATGGGCTCAACCCAGATTGGCCTCTCCTGGTGTTGCGTACAAAAGACAAAGGATTTCCCCCTGGGTACTACAGATATAACAAGAGAAACTGTCATTAAAAACAAGCACCTATTTGCCAACGTCTATGGAACCCTACACCAAAAAATGTCCAATGGAACAACCATCCCATACATTCCTACACATCAGCAGGTCAATACCATTTTGCGATACCAGAGAGATCTTTGCCACACAAAGAGTCAAAGGTTTACAAGTTCCTAAAACACAAGGCCTGGTGGCCAACCTTATACCGTGAAGTTCAATAAGTCCTAAAAAGTGTGAGGTGTGTGAAAAGTTTGCAAAGAGTGAGTCCCTGCCTAAGTCAGTATTACTCATCTGTACACAATTACCATTTAAAGTGTGGTCCCTGGATATCATGGGGCCTATGCCCAGGAGACATAATGACAAAAATTACATCATCACCGCCATCAATTTTGCCACACGCTGGCCAGTAGCCTGAGCAGTTAGAGCACACACTGGCAACAACATACAACACTTCATAGGAAAGGAAATCATCAGCAGTTTGGAAAGCCAGAGCTCCTGATAACCAACAGAGGCAAAGAATTGAGCTCTGAAGATACCAACGTATACCTCACCAAGAATGGTGTCCAACACATGGTGACAAAAACTTACCAACCTCAGGCCAATGGACACGTGGAGCAGCTGAATGGCAGCCTTGTGCAAGCCTTGGCCAAACTCACCGCCAGGAGACCTGAGGACTGGCACAAGCAGCTACCAACTGCATTACTTGTATGCTGGACCCATGTGAACAGATCCACCAGCAAAAGCCCCTTTGAGCTAGTTTATGAAACACAACCCAATATCATCCAGGAGCTATCAGGACCTAAGCTAGAGATGCCAGACAAGGTTCCTCCCGCTCAGATCCCCAGGTCATACAGACCAATAGCAACCAATCAGAAAAGGAAGAAAAATGTCTACAGAAGACCTTTACCCCCATCAAAGACAGACACAAGGTTGGTGACAAAGTCTGGGTCATGAATACCGACAAGAGTAAACTGCAACCAGAAGAAGTTGGCCCTGTCATCATCCTAAAGGTAAACAAAAACAACACTAACCTTTTGCAAGGGCTCAGGAAACGTAAACAGGACAAAGTCCTTCACCATGATTGCCTCAGTCCCTGCAAGGCAAGATAAAAGCAACGAGAGACCGTGTTACCCACCACCAAACAACAACTAGTCCAGTATGGTGCCTGTGCTCCCAACAACCTCTCTGATAACCTACCCCCAGAGGAGGCTGACCCTCAGCCAAGGGGGGTGTCAAAACAGCAGGCTCAACCTGCTAGCAAGGTTCCAAGTAAGGGGGTTTGTGACCCGCAACCCAATTATCCATTCACCCAAAGCCAAGTTAGGAAGACAACTTGAATTACCAAATAAAATAACATGAACAAAAGCTGATCACTCCCAGTGGGTGACTTGTTTTGGCGCTTGACTCATTACAAGGATCAAGCCACCCCCTTCACCATCCAACCGTGTGATCAACACAATCATGTTCCTGTTATCCTTGATTCACAATAACTATATAATCACTATCTCTCAATAAAGATCTTTATCTAGTTTCTAAGTATTTTCCCCCCCTTGTAACTCTGCTAAAATAGCACAGTTACAACATAAATTTACAAGATGAGCATTTCAATGGACTGTCATATACACTAAGGCTATTTCTATATATTAAACTAACAAAAAAAATGTTTTTAAGTGCCATAATAATATTTATACTGTAAGCATGTCAGCTTCATTATAAAATAGGTTATTCTTAAAAATTGTCAACATAGATACTTTTATGTTGTGTATTTGACTTATAAAAAAATTAAAATTTTATTAGTAAAAGTAAAGGAGAAATTGGGTTAAATTGAAATTTTTATTAAGCTTAATACTAAATTTTATCAGAATAGCCACAATTTTGTCATGTTTTCTGGTTTTACACCTCTGAGAGCAAAAAAAAATGAGCATCAAGCTCAGGAAACTAGCAAGTTACTTGGTGAATTCACTTTTCTGATTAATACTGACAGTGCCAACACAGTGTTGACATGGGCACTGTTGCTCTTTTATCCCCATTTCTATGGAAAAGAGATTCTAGAGAAATAATGGTTAAGCAAGATTAACTCATAATTTTGAAACATAAATATTTTGTCAAACGTAAGGCTCTGAAAGATGGAATCAAGGGCTTTTGGCTGACATTCTTTTGGGCTGAAATGGTTCAGTATTTGAAGAACTATAGGCAACCAAAGATGGCAAATAAGAAAAAGCAATCAAAACAGAAGTCCTGAAATAAATATCAACAAAATAGGGAATATCAGTTGAGGCTTAAATTTTCCATCCTGACAGGGACCAAGAAGAGCTACTGTAAATTAGGTCACTGCACAAACAGATGCATATTGGGATACACCATCCTTGGCACCTTTGAGTGCATACTCTTATACATTGTGCATGGAAGATGCAAAGAAAAAATTCATCAATGTAGTGAAATTTTACTGTGCCCTTGTCCTTTAGCGCGGTGTATGTCCCGGTGTATTTATGATGGATCTTGATGTTCATCAGACTATTCTAACTATATGAAGATACCCCAAGTTTTTTTTAGAAAAACTTCACCTCTCTGAACATACAATATTAAAAGCGGAATTGAGGCCTCAATTCCAAAAATGTTTGACTGTGGCCTGTATATTTGCCATTTCAAGAAGGCAATTTTGGGTTACCCACTGCTTGATTGCCCAGATAAGCTTCTTTTTCATGATGTTCAATTTTTCAGGATGGTTTATTTGCGCTTAGGCTTCTTCATAAGGAGAGCTTTGCCAGTTTTCTGGTAACCACTATGCAACCTATGTGCTGATTTTTTGACAAGACAATGGTTGCTATGGCCTGTTTGTAGTCATAATTATCTGTGAAAAGCTTTATGAGAATTGTGTTTGCTGTCTGAGATCATCATGTGGTTGGGTTTTTTGGATACAGGCAAAAGCTCATCAGGTTCTGCTAAGACATATGCCACTTGGCTATAAAACATGGTGATCCTTTTGAGCACCTACTGCCCCTTGACAGCTCAATAATACTACAGCTTCTTTGTTGTCTTCCTCTTTGCCATCACTCACATAAGGCTCATATGTTGTGAGAGAGGGGGCTAAACTAGCTAAGTTTGGCTCTCATCCTGAGAGAAAGACCCATCAGGACACCATCCAGTGAAACACTGGAATGATCGCTCAAACAGGCGTCCAGAGAGAGGACATGTGGGATAGTTGTGAGAAGTAGGAGTTCAATCCCATCAAAGCCATTTCTCCAAGTAGCCAGGGGATACGCTGGGGTGCATGATCCTGGGGCACAGGCACAGTCCAAGAAGCGGGCTGAAGTTTCTCTACAGGGGGTACAGGCACAACATAATCTTCTTTGTGTGACTCTTTGGGTATCAGATTGGAAAGAAACAGATCTAATTTGTCACACGTAAGACTCTTTACCAAGTACTCACCAGAGACAAGAAGGTCTTGTGCCCTGCTGGAGAGATCCTCTAAAAATGAAGGAGGTGGTAGAAATTCCCCCCACTTGATGCACAGAGGAGAAAATCTGACTCCAGAGGTCTGGAGAAGTAGTCTGAATTAGAAGTAAATTGGGAGACAAGGTAAAGGATACAAACTTGAAAATTTAAAACAACATTTTAAATGATAAAAATAAGTTTGTGAGCCTTGAGGAATGGTGCAGGAGGCAAAAGCAAGACCAGAAAGAAAGGGCTAATTTCTGGTGGTCAAAGGCAGAAAAATAGCACCTGGAAACATTATTTCTGTGACAAAGTACCAAAGGATGGTCTTTACGTCAAGCGTATAGACTTTGGGTTCAAAGTGAAGCAAAAGCTGAAAGATTTTAAACTTGAAATAGGTATTTATTAAACTTTCTATACTAACAATCCAGGTTAAAACCAGGATTTTGAAAGTATAAGTGTAAGGCTTGACACTGACACTAATTTAGACTTAGAAGCACTGTAAACACAGCAGGCTGCTAAGGGAAGAAGAAGGTAAGGGAGTGGAAGACTCTGATTAATAATTTTTAAAGAAAAAGACTCAGGAAAGTCCAAGACAAAAGAAACTATCTGGAATAAATTACAGCTGTTTATTGTGTAAAAAATGAGCAAGCAGGGGACCAAAAGTCCACTGTCTTGCTTCAAGAGACAGAATCTAGGTTTGAAGAGTCAGCTGAACCAGGCAACAAATTTGATTGGCTGGGGAATAATTTTTGCAAAGGAATTTCAGGGGGTTGGAGAGTTTTCCATTAATTTCCAACCTGATCCCTGATTGGTTGGTGTCTATGGAGTACTACAGGGACCCATTAATTCTATTTAGGTTAGAATTTGTTGACTTCCCAATGTGTGTCCTGATTGGTTGTATTGTAGTGGTTTCAAATGAGAGTCAAACCAAGCCAGCAAGTAGTCCAAATTAATCAGGGACTCTTCCCAGGTTGGAACAGAAATCTGAGCATCAGTAGATACCACTTGGGAGGGGTACACCAAGAAAAATCTCTTGTCAATTGTGTGTGCCAAATTCTCTAGCAAATTCAGGGATTTAGCAGGCGTTTGAGAGTTTTTTTTAGTGCAGCAGGAAAATAATGTCCTATCCAAGTGTTGCAACATCTTTGATTACTCCCTCTCGGGGAATTAACGCCCCAAGTAGTTCACCAAATGAGACATCAAATGGCTCACCGGCTAATCAATAGATTGGTGGCACCCTTATCATCCAACCATATATTACAGGGATCACACAATCCAGCTCCTAAGCGGAACACAACTTGAGTAAGCCTCATGACTTAAGAGGAACATTACTCAGATAATCCACATGACCTACATGACGTACATGGACAGTATGTAGCTTACCATGATATTATATAACATTCTATATCCATATCCAATAAAAGTATCATTCTTCTCTTAAACCTTCCCCTTTTATTTGTTTATTATACTTCTCAGAAGTATAATCTCAACGGTGGTAGCACAGGTAGGTTATCCATACCTACCCAACTTAAGGAAAAATTCCTCCTAAGAAAAAGATGCAAACAATGGTACTCCCTGGCTGCTGGAGAGACTACAAGGAAGGACAAGAGATTCCAAACAGCTTTGTTATTGTGGACAAGGTCCTTATCCCCGTAGAACAATACAACACTCTCCAAACCCGCAAACTGTTACCTGCCATTGCAGCAGCCGTAACAACACCACAGCAGTCTGTAATACCCAATCTTGTATTCCAATGCCTACATACAGCTGAAATTGGTACCTTTGCGGGACTACACCGTGAAAACGCCTCCTTTTGGATTAACAGTACCAAAAGCAAGTTTGAACAAGTAGAATACCCCTGCAGACTTTGGGTCAGTGAATTCTCACTCTGTGTAACAGAAACATCATCACAATTTGTAAGCAGGTGGATGGCGCAACACTCCAACCAGAAAGAAAACTGGGAAATGTTCAAGGACGCCTTCCTCAAAAAATTCTCCATGAAGGACTCTGATGTAGTAATCATGGCAGAACTTTGGACCTTCAAGATGACCAAAACCATCAAGGAGTAAATCACAGCATATGAAGATCTACGTGACCGTGCCCTCAGCTCCATCAATTTTGATGAACACAGGCCACGCCTGGACTTCTACAACAGCCTCCCTATGCACATTAGACGTCAGTTTGATATGACCTGTTGCAAAAACCTTGAGGATGTATTCCTAGAAGGAAAACATGCTGCACAGAAATCTGACAATCTGCACACATCCAACAAACACAAGGAGAGCCCTAATGCCAAAAAGGACACCCGTCCCAATAAGCAAAACAACCAAGCCAACAATACCCATCCTTGAAACGGTAATTGTACTGTCCAAGTCAACCAGGCAAGTACTGAAGATACCAACAAGGAGGGAAAAGCTCAGGGTAGTTCTTAGGCAAGCCGCTCTCCCCCAACTTAAAAGACTTGTACAGGGACCAGGACATGGATTCAATCACCATGATTCAAGTACCCTCCAGCAATCCTTTACTGTTTGCCACCCAAACTGGAAATAAACTCCTTACATATCCTTTCCGTTTTTGCAGATACCAAGACACAGCACTATTTGACACTGGAGCAGATCAATCCCTTGTTAACAAAAAAGCCAACCTTATGCAATTACCAACAGTTTGAAGCAGTGTCAGAAGAGTCATCATTGCAGACAACAGGAGCACGCCAGTCACTAAGGAGACAAAACCTTTCTGCTCTCAAATTGGAGACATACAAACAACAATCAGTGGACCTATAATACCAATCCCTAATTACAATGTAATACTAGGCCTAGATTGGATGAAAAAGACCAACCCACACATTGATTGGGACAGCACCACCCTCAACATCCAACATGGCAAAGTACATCACCACATCTACCCAACTCACCTTGACACCCTCATGCGTGATCATGTGTTTGTAAAGATAATAGAAACAGAAGAGGAAACAGATCCAAGCAAGATCAAATGGAATACCTGTAGATACAAGATCATTCACTTCAAGGATACTGAAGCAAGACGTGAAAATGACTACATCTGTGATCAACTAATCAAAGAATTCCCCTCTGTGTTCCAGGAATCACTACCTGGGTTACCACCTGACTGCGGCATACAACATGAAATCAACCTTAAAGGAAGCGTACCTAAGGCACACCCTATCTACCGTTTAACACCCCAAGAAGATGACACCCTAAAGGCCTACCTTGACGAGGCTCTGGACAAGGGTCTCATTAGACCCTCAAAGTCACCCTTTGGCGCCGCTGTCTTCTTTGTAGCAAAGAAAGACAGAGGACTCTGCCTGGTCACCAACTACAGAGCGCTCAATGAGGTCACAATTAAGAACAGGTATCCCCTGCCCCTGATTGATGACCTTTTTGACGCCCTGGGGGGGTCCCAAATCTTCACAAAGATTGATCTGACAGCAGGATACCACCAAATTTGCGTAAAACCTGAAGACATTCCAAAGACAGCATTTAAAACCAAATACGGATCCTTCAAATGTGTTGTCCTGAACTTTGGCATGACAAATGCCCCAGTACCTTTGTGACCTTCATGAACGAGGTTTTCAAAGAACACATTGGGAAACAAGCAATCATCTATCTGGATGGCATTATCATCTACAGCCCAAATTTGAAACAACACTGGGAAGACGTCTGCCTAGTCCTCCGCACCCTCAAGGAAAACCAACTCATTACAAAGCCATCAAAGTGCAACTTCTTCTCATCTGAACTCCCCTTCCTTGGCCACATTGTTAGCAAGGACAGAATCAAGCCAGATCAGAGAAAATACGTGCCATAACTGAAATGCCAGCCCCCAGAAACAAGAGTGAACTCTGCACCTTCCTAGGCATGGTCGCCTACGTCAGGAGGTTCATCCCCAACTGGGGCGCTCTAACGGCCCCCTTATCAGCCATTACAGGCAAAACAACCAAGTTTGTATGGACCCCGTTACAAGACCAACATTTCCACCAGCTAAAAGAATGAATGGACACAGCTCCCATACTCCAGTACCCAAACTGAGAAGGAATATACAAACTAGAAACCAATGCCTCTGACTGCGCTATAGGAGGAGTACTCCACATCTAAACAGCAGAGAAAGAATTCCTCCCTGTTGCATATGAGTCAATAAAACTTTCTGAAGGCAAACAGAGATTCCCTATCCACAATAAGGAATTGGTAGCCATTGTACATTGCCTCCTAAAATGGCGTTGTTATCTGGAAGGAGCTCAAACATTCAAAGTACTCACCAATCATAAATTCCTGGTGTTCTTCAAAACCCAACAGCATTTATCAAGGAGACAAGCCAAATGGATGAGTCTCATACAAAGATACCCCATGCAAATTGAATACAAACCAGGCAAGGAAATTCTTATTGCAGACGCCCTATCAAGGCTGTACAGCAAGCATGTCCTTGGTACTGATGGTGACCCCGACTGGCCCATGCTCATCATGGGGAATCTCCAGGAAGGTTTTCCACCAGGCACCCCCATGGACGTACAAGAAAAGGTCCTTAAGAACAAACACCTGCTCAAAAACGTATATGGTACTTTACACCAAATACTTCCAAGTGGTGACACTGTACCCTACGTTCCGTCAACTCAAAAAATTGACACCATACTCAGATATCATAGAGACTTGGGACACACCTGTAGCAGGAACTTACACAAGTACCTTAAAGTACGCTACTGGTGGTCCAATATTCTAGATGGCATCAAAGAGGTATTGGAGCAATGTGAAGTCTGTAAAAAGTACGCCCAAACCAAAGCACCACCCAAGTCAGTGGTACCTGTATCCATCACACAGCCCTTCAAGGTATGGTCGTTGGATATTGTAGGACCAATGCCTGGTGAGAATAAAGGGAAAAAATACATCATAACAGCTATCAATTACGCAATCAGATGGCCAGTAGCACAAGCCACAAAAGAGCACAAAGGCAACAATATAAGACAATTTATTGGCAAGGAGATCATAGGCAAATTCAGAAACCCTGACCTCCTAATCACAGATGGAGGCACCAAACTCAAGGCCATTAACACAAACATATATCTTGCCAAGAATGGAATCAGACACATTACAGCCAGCCTGTATCACCCCCAAGCAAATGGACAAGTAGAACGACTAAACGGCGCGCTTGTAGAAGCCCTCAGTAAGTTATCTGCTAACAATCCAAAGGCGTGGGTTGACATGTTGCTAACAGCACTCATGGTCTGCCAAACACGGGTCAACCACAATACTGGCAAAAGCCCCTATGAGCTAGTCTATGGGCAAAAGCCCGTCCTCATTAGTACAGCTGCAGGACCTAGATTACCTCTACCTAAGAAGGTGCCTGAAGACAGTGACCCCAATGTACAACAGGCTAGAAAGGACCAAGAAGAAATGGAACATAAAAGAGTCAAAAGAGAAGCAATCCCACTACAGCAGGAAAGGTTCCAACCTGGAGACAAGATCTGGGTTGTTAACCATGACCAGCACAAATTGGACCCAGGATTGCGTGGACCAGGCATTGCCATGAAGGTCAAGCCCAACAACACCTACCTCATCAAAGGAATTGGAGCACAAACCAAACTGAAACGTATGCATCATGACCGCCTCTGCCTGTGCAAAGCAAGAACAGCTCAGCGCAACTCAAGGCTCCCTGTCCCCAACGCCAAACTGGATCAATATCAAGCTCGCATCCCAACTCTCTGAAGAAGATTCCTCAGGCTCCGCCTTCCAGTACCCCAGGGGGAGATGTCACAACATCTTTGATTACTCCCTCTTGGGGAATTAACATTCCAAGTAGTTCACCGAGTGAGACACCAAATGGTTCACTGTCTAATCAATAGATTGGTGGCACCCTTATCATTCAACCATCTATTACAGGGATCACACAATCCAGCTCCTAAGCGGAACATAACTTGAGTAAGCCTTGTGACTTAAGAGGAACATTACTCAGGTAATTCACATGACCTACATGACGTACATGGACAGTATGTGGCTTTCTATGATACTATATAACATTCTATATCCATATCCAATAAAAGTATCATTCTTCTCTTAAACCTTCCCCTTTTATTTGTTTATTATACTTCTCAGAAGTATAATCTTGACACAAGGTTAAAGATAGGAGTAGCTTTACATATGTGGTATCCAGAACAGGCTTTACATTCTCTATAAAACTGGCAAAAATATCATCTTGGCAGTACACAGGGCTGTACACCAAGGACACTCTCTCAGTAGTGATATTGTTTACTGTTCTGATAGTAACAATTTGATGGTTTTCCTAGATAGCCTTGAAACTCTTGGAATAATACTACCAGTTTTGGCAGTATAGATGACCTGTGTTTGTTCTTGTGTCTGTGTGACTTGGGTTTTGCTCCCTGACTCAGAGCTACTCCCACCTTCTGCCCCCTGGACTACAACCCCTATGTTCTTTAACTCACAGGGGTGTTTAAATCTGTGATGTACTCCTTTGGCTCCTTGACTCTGTTGTTGTGATGTGTCTATCTTGATATAAAATAAAAATAAGAAAGGGAGCTAAATCACTTTAAATATATAGCTTATTTAATATAGTTTTTATTTGCCTGTATATAGTAATCCAAAGCTTGTTATCCTTACCATCTATTTCACCTTGGGCTTTGAAGTTTCTACATTGATTCTTTTTGGCTGTAAATGTGGACTTTTAGCTGTTTTATTGATGTATTTGATTTATTTGATAATTTTCATCAAAAAACTAACACTCAAAATATTTATTTCCCCTTTCATTTATAGCTTGTATATCTTAATTAGGATGTACTGTTAACAATGTGAGAGCTTTACTGATATTTTTGATATTGGATGTCTTTGTTGTCTGTTTCAGCTGCTATAGGAGTTTGTTGCTGGAGCGAGTTTTTCACTGCAATGATTGCGTTAATTTTGTTCTCAAAAACTTATTAAACATAGCAGCTTCATTTTGTGACTGGAATCGGTTTGTTTTAGTGATTGTGACTGCCATTGTTAAATCAGAATAACTTTGTTCTCGGTTTACATCTTTCGTTGTCTGAACATTTTGCCAATCAGTGCACATTCTCCGTAGAGTGAGGTCCTATTTCTATCAAAAAAGTTAAAATTTGTTTTGTGACAACCAATTTCGTTTATCTCAGCAGGCTGTAAAACTACTGTATCGGGATTTGAATCAAGACCCCATTCTCTACGCCTGCTCTATTTGAATCTGAGATTTAATTGAGTGTCCCAAATAAATTTAACTCCACCTTTTACCAGTTAAATCGAAGCACATAAGAGTGGCATTCAGGGGAGGTGTTTAAACTGAAGCTGTAAAGTCCAACTTTATTTCCATTACCTGCTGTATTAAACTGGTAACTTTTTATTTCAATAAAGGCAATTAAAATATTTTGCTTGATTTTTTGTGACCTTCTCTTTTTGTTGCCCTATGACTTCATGACTGATCATACCCCTTTTTAAATGTCTTAACAAGGGTACATGTTTTAAACTTTTCTTTACTTCTGGGTTTTTGTGGTTGCTTTATTTTAATAATCATTTGCCTCTCATGTACTCTATTTAAAATTTAAATTTTTATTTAAACCTTTTAAATCAATATCCAGTAAATTATTTAGATTTTGATACTAGGCTGCTATGTTGTTTATTTAATTTTTCTGTTGAGCCTAGTGTTTCTCATGAGTCAAAAGAAAAGTTCAACGGGGATCAATGAAAGGTTAAAGCCTGTGCATGGGTTTCCACATTTTGTCGGGGCAGCTAAGACTGGGCCCAAGCTGAGTTTCGAGCAAGCAGTGGCTCAAAAGCGAAAGTTGCTCCATGACTCTGGCACTCTTCAAGAGCCTTTTATTTTTGATAATCCCCCTGTCAAGACTTTGCATCAAGATGCTTTTCCGGGAATTCAAGTATCTAAAGGGTCCGATCCCCCTATTGTTCCGGCATCCTTACCCAACACAAGATCAAGAAAAGCTGAAAGTGCTCCTAAAGAGGCTACTGAACAAGAAGATAAATCAACACCGGTCGAAGTACCACTAGATGGTGAAGCTAATGAGGCTTCTTTGGTAGTTCCACTTGGACGGCAAATTGCCTTTCTATTCGATTGTATTTTCAGTAGCGAATACGCACAAATATTTCTTAAGCACCTCACGGACGACTCAGACCTTAGCAAGCTGGAGCTCACTTATTACAGAAAGCCTTCGAGCCTGAAGAACATTTTCGATTCTCTATATCGTCTAATCAATTCACACGAAACAGAACTTCTAAAAATATATTCTCTGAAGAGCCTGTGTTATCAGAGATGCGAGCATTTCCGTGACTTCCTCAGCACTTTAAGGAGAAGTTTTACAAGGTTTAATTGTTCATTGATCCCATCTTAACTGTCTAGCCCGACAACGATTTCTACTGTTAAGGCTACCGTGCCTCTGTCGGAATTGATGCAGACTGTGAAAGACTTTGCTCTCTCTCGGACAAGGTATGCTATACGGTGTCACTCCTACTGAATTATTTAAAGCGAGTTATATTTCCTTCGCTTTGGAAGCAACAAGCCTTTTCAGCTTCCCGACTATGACGTTGCAAACCCTATTTTAAATCTGCACCTGCCTGTATTTAATTGGCTTGAGAGTAAGTTCACGTCGGGTGCCTTCAAAGGAGATGAAGACTCCATAAGGGAGTTGGATTCCAGTGTAACTACAATTGGACGGTTTTACATTATGAGCAACCGAGCTCTGATTCAGGAGTGCCTGGATGACCTGTCTTCAGTTATATTGATGTGTGTCACTCTGAACTTGGATGCTAAAGTTAATCACTTCTTACTTTTTGTCAGACCATTTGGCGACCAGCGGAAAATGGCCATCAATTCCAGAGGAGATTTGGAAGGATATCCAAAGTCTTGGTTCTGGGGTAAAATAGTCAAATGCCTTCTACTTGACCAGGACTATCAAACGAGCAAAGCCGCCTTTAAGCCTGTCCGCATAGGCAAGCTAGATTCCGAAATTCCTGCTCGTTTTCTTCCCTTGACAGATCTCTTTGAAAAATATGTTTGAATTCTGCATCAATTAGCTCTTCTCTGCTCTAAAAGCAATTATCAATTAAACTACTCGGGCTAATCTAAGCCACAAGTTCTAATTAAAGATCACAATCCCTTTTTAATACTTCGTTTCAGATCCTTTGGATATCCTAGATTTTATCCCTGATAAAGTTTTAGATTCCACTCAGCACGGTAGATACGTGTATGATATAACCACTGTCAGAGAATAGTCATCTTTTTGGTGCATTGTGCTGATTTCTACATGTGTAATCCGAGGGGTTCCTTTTATGCGATACCAGCCGCAACATTTATGCCTGGATAAATTCTCATTTTAAGGCTCTGTAAAGCTATGTAGGCAACAATTCTATAACAAGGAAATAAATGGAGGGCCAATGACCATTTTTTAAGAAAGAACATGATCATCTAGCATGCCATAAATCCAGGGCAGTGCCATCCTGGCGAAGCTGTAGACCTGTTCCCAGTGACAAATTGGGATACCCCTCCAAAAGATATACGCTCTCTAACTTTTAAAGCCATGATATTCAACCCATCTCACTACCCTTACTTCAAATCCTGAGTTGTACATGCTGGGATGCCAGCCACTGATTTTTCGAAGATTTGGATGATTCCAAAACGCTTGTCTGAAGAGCGCCCTTATTTTTCAGACAAGATTTCAAGAGAAGGGTTGGTAAGAGCCCATGGACATATCGGATCAGTTCCTGCTTAGTACAATGTTAACTCGTTTCTGTTGGTTTCTTCAGAACTTCAAGGATGTAAACCCACCAAAAAAATATCTTGAAAAATCCACCTAGATAGCTTCTAATATACCGTTCTTTAAAGCCAATATGTCAAGCGATAGTAGGGGTCCCAATCTCATAAGTTCCAGCTTAGACTTCTTGGAGCCCATGTTCCAAAATTTGTCTCCAACCTTGGATCGTTTGCTTGATGAGATTTTACCCTCTCTTTGATTCACTTAGCTTATCAGTTTTTTGGGACTCTTCTGGTTCCATATGTGCTGCAGGGAAAATTTTCTTTGAGCATGTTAATTTTAAGCTTACTGAGGCCTCAAAAAAGTTGCCCTTTTTTGTTCATACACCGGTTTGAAGAAGATGCTTTACATCAGTTATTTTAGTGAATGCCAGTAATATAAAGCAGGTTTCAATTATTCTGAGAGATGCAAAGTCATCATGTGATAGTAAAATAGAGAAAAAGCTTGTTGTAGTTAATCAAATGAGGATTTTAGGTCCAGATCAGGGTTACATTACTGGTGAAGAGATGACAGTATGTGTTTACTCTTAGATGATAGTCTTTGAAAATAGAATATAGTGAAGTACATCATATTACAATGCAAAGATAGAGTACAAAGACTAAAATTTGATCAAAAGTTTCAGAAAATCAGCAACATAGATGGGTTCACACTCAATTTTACAAATTTCAGGGTCTATTCTGGATGAATGTGGTAGATTTTCTGAACTTTGGGGCTTCAATAATGCTGAGTCTAATACTATGATAATTATAAATCTTGTTGAGAAGTATTTAAATAATTAAATTGTGAGAAAAGATATTTATTGGGTAGAAAATATCAAAATACTGGTGTAGTTTGTTAGAATATCTTGATACTTAAGAACTTTGAGTGCAGTCTGGTGCAGTAGCCTCTTTGCAGGCAATACTTACTTATTTTACAGACACTAACTGCAGTGGTGCTGTATGCTGTTATTTTGCCCTCTATAAGGTCAAGGTTAGAAACCCAATGTAAGGACCCAAAGGCTCCCAACTCTGGTACATTTAAACTATAGTCTAAGAGAAGTCCTTTATTTATTATTCAGACCAAGAATGATAACAATGGGGAAAAAGAGAACTAGATTCTTTTTATACCATTTGCATTGGTCTTTGAGATTATTTCAGATTATTTCTGAAGGTCCTTGTCTCTCTATCTGGGGGTCATGCTAAAAGTTTGAGACATCACCCAACTAACTCTAATCATATTCCTTTGGCCAGATTCAAACTTCGCGCTTTGCCTCTCTTGATTATCTGAAAATACTTTGGCAGGATTTTCTTATCTGGGGCTTTCATTTGAGCGTAAGAACGTCCAAAACTGATCACCAGAAGCTGATATATGATTTGATTTGCCCACTCACTAATTGCTGCCTGTCTTGATTTGAAATCCAATCTTGCGACCATTTCAGGACATGTTGGCAGGGTTTTTGAACTCGGCTCTTTAAATCATCATAACTTTTTATCTAAGATACCTAGAGAGATTATTAAGTAGGCTTTTGGATGATAAGAGGTAGCTTTATTGATCTAATCTTTGAAAACATGACCTTTTAAAGCTACTATGTCATGGCGGGCCATGACAGCCCCACTTACAGACCTTTTGCAAATGGGCAAGGGATTCTTTTGAGCTACCTCAGCTCATTTCTTTCTAGTAGCCCTTTGTTACCATCTAACTTGTATCACCCTCCAGCCCCAGTATTCACCAGTTATCTACTATCATGGGCACTATCTTTCCTCAGTAGCCCTATGTTATCTACTGGGTTGAAATCTTCTCCTCTCCTAGTAGCCTATGTTACCTACTAAGTTGCAACATCCTTCAATTTTCTAGTAGTCACCAGTTACCTACTAGGTTGGCCTTATCTTTTCTAATATCCCATGTTACCTACTAGGACCCTACCTGTCAAAAGCCACCAGACTTTCTCTTGGCCAACATGAGCCTCGCCTGCAAAACCACCCAACATATGGACCGTCACAACAAGTCTTGACATTTTATAGCCTCAAGGATGATATTTGTATTATTTTTATTTATTAAAAATTAATCTTAAAATTTATCATCAAATTAAGTGCATCTCCCATTAATGTAGCTTTAAAGTCTGTAGAGTTTTTTGTATGTCTGTTGTAAGCATTTTTTATTTTCATGCTAAGCATCTTCAACTTATTAACAACTCTATTCCCTTTTATTTATTTTATAAATTACATGATATTTTATTTCTAAATAATATAAACTCTCTTAAAATGATGCCAAATGAACTCATTTTCTTCAGAATATTTGAATTTGTACATATAGCAATGTGGACATGGTCTTGTATCGATTTTACAATTTAAGTTTCGGGCTGCTGTCGATTTTGATCTTTCCTAATTTTATGTCATCATTTGGCGCAAGTAGTCCAAATCGATAAAAACCCTTACCTATTCCATTTAAATGGTTAATTTAAAGTTAGGATTGAAACCTATGGTATTAGAAGTTGAGTTTCGTGTAGAAAGAATGGACAGACCTTGATACAAACTAGTACAAGTTTGCCTTGTATAGCGTCTTAAAACCAAATCCAGAAATAAATGTCTGATAGGGTAATTTTTGTTTTATTTAAAGACAATCTCAGTTATATATTTTATCCTGTTATTAGAATATCAATATAAATTAATTTTAAATACATTTTTAATTCTGGATGCAGCCAGAAATATTTACGATTTTTCTTGCATCCCATGAGGTATTTATTTTCGACAGGGAAAAAGCTCAGGGAATCGAGGTACCCAGCGGGGAGGCAACAACTCTCGCACACGAGGAGGAGGGAGAGGATCCTCCAGTGGGAATCAACGAGGGGGAGTCAAAACTCTGGTGCCCAAGAAAGACGTCCTCGCAAAGAATCTATCCTTGATCTTTCCAAATACATGGATAAGCGAATCCACGTCAAATTTACTGGGGGTCGGGAAGGTAGCTGTTTAAAAGTTTATTCTTTAACCTTGTATTAGTTACTGGTTTACTTAAAGGTCATGATCCGCTTCTCAATCTAGTTTTGGATGAAACAATAGAATTATTGAAAGGTACTTATTTTCATATCATAAAATTGAAAAAGATTAGATCCTGAGAATCCGCTTCGCCTTAGTGATAAAACAAGAGACCTTGGTTTGTTAGTTTGTCGAGGACCATCTGTTATTCTCATCAGCCCGCTAGAAGGCTCTGAAGAAATTCAAAATCCCTTTCTTCAAGAATAAATTTAGCTGTTTCTCCAGTCTTTTACACTGTCTATTTGATAAAAGTAAATCTCCAGATATTGCTATATTATGGATCTTATTCTGCTCATACATTTAGAAGTTTCTTTATTAGCTACCTCAGCTTCTGAGCTAATCTGTATTCATAACCTTATTAAAGTCTAACACATTCCTTTAAAGTTGCTTCGATTTCTTCTGTATACCAGCTAGCTAGTCCAAGTTATACATCAAATTTGAAGTGAATTCATTGAAGGGCTAAGTTCTTACCCCTAAGGAGTCGCTTTTGAGATAGGTATGGTAAGCCCGTTTCAAACTCTTATGTTATTGTGTTTCTAAATATAATAAATTTTCTGACCCTTATATGCCATGTTTCAACATTTAATGCTGCAATTTAAAATTTATTTCCGTACTTACAAGCTTCTAGAAAAATAAAATAAAGGTAGCCAAATCACCCAGAGAGTGTGAACTTTAATTGTAAGCACTAGAAATTCCCTTCTTTGCCATATGTTTTGGGCCAACTTTGCTTTTTAAACAGCTGGGAAAACTGCAGTTGGGAAATGTTGGCATTGTCTTTTTATTTTTTTACTAAATAAATAAGAATCAAAAGCTATGTCCTCTTAAATTTCTAGCCACAAAAAGGTCATCTGTGAATTTCACTTTATAAGTTTAGCACTCTGAAACTGACAAGTTAATACTCTACTAGACATCTATTATGTAAAGCTGTTTAATATTAAATGTCATTTATTCTTTCAAAAAGGTATTCTTTGTTGTAACTGTGCTGTATTAGCAGGGCTACAAAAAGGGGAATAAGATCAAAAAGGATATGATCTTTATTTGAGAATAAAATATTATATAGGTTTTTTGTGATATCAGGGGCTATTTAGACATTCCTACCATGTCACAATACCTGGTAAGCGACCTATACTCCATATATGGATTTACTTAGCTGTGATGTCTCAAATGGCAGGCTTGGCTTGTCGTGTCTTATATTTAGATTTTAGGAGGGTCAAGTTGAGTCATTGGTTTTGTCATGCTCCAAGGCTAAATTTTGACTTTTAAAGTTTGCAAATTAATTTTCCTTTGGGAATTTTAAATTTCAAAATTTTAAGTCAGTAATTTTGAGATAAAACCCTTTTCCTTTTTTGATACTTGATTTTTGCTTGATGTCAAAAGCAAAACATCAGTTACATCTCAAAATGTTATGTAACCACCTTGGTTACCCCTTAATTTCAAAACTGTTGCAGATGCGCTGCTTCTGTTTGAAGTTTACTCAAACTCTCCCCTCTTATGTCTTCTGTTGCAGTTGCAACTTACTTTTCTATATAAATAAACCCAACAAGGAAGAGTAGGCTTAAGCCAAAACTCTAAGTTTTTCTCCTGCTTAAGATTAGAACTTCTTAATTTTAAACATTTTAAATTTAAAACTTAAAATTTAGCTTCAAAATTACCTGTTTCTTTTTTCTTGAAAACTCTATCTTTGAAATTAACAATTTCTCTTTTTCTTAAAAAACTCAATCTTTGAAATTTACTTAAATTTTCAACTTCAATTTTAAATTTATCTTTTTATTATACTTCAATCTTTTAAGAATCAATTCCAAAAAAATTAAAATTTTAACTTTACATTTAACATTTTTGTTATTTATTTTTACTGATTTATTGAAATCACTTCGTTTTTTTTATAGAATTTATGTGGTCTATTTTTCTTATTTAAAACTAAATCATTTCTTTACTTAAAAAATAACACAGGTATCCTTTATCAATCTAGAGTAAATTTTGTTACCATGGAAATGATAACTCAGCAAACTGCTGCTTTATTTAGAAATCTTTTAAATTTTAAAGAAAATTTGTATAAAGTGATGACTTATTATTCTCATAGAGATTTCCCCAACATTGACATACCACTTGTAACCACTCAAAATTTAGTGAATACTTTGTCTTATATTGTAATTTTAGGATTTTTACAAACTTTGTCTCCACATTTCACAAATTATAAACTTTTGGCAGTTTCTCTTAAGAATTTACTGCAAATACTACCTCCATTTTTATATCTTTTAAATTTAAATCCAGTATCTCTGTACGCCTTTATTTATAATCCTGTTTCATTTTGGGCAAGGCCTTACAGGGTTTCTTTTCTGATTTTTAACCTTGATGGGAGGTTTATCCTGGACAGTAGTTTTAAAATCTATGGCAACAACCAAAAATACCTCAGATTTAAACAAAATGATTTCAGATTTGAACAAAATCCAACTATCAGGTTAAAATATACACTCTGTTAACAAGAATTTTTGGCGTTAATGGGCAAAATGGGTCAACACAGCATAGAAGTGCTCACAGGCAAAGTGAAACTATATAAAATACAATCCAAAATACATTGATTCACAAAAAAATGGTGTGAGTTGACTTTCAGTGTCCATATGTTTACTATGTGGATTGGTGGCAAAATAAACCCAAGCGTGGTGAGTCAAAACTCAAACCAGAACCAAAACACAATAACAACTCACTATGTAAACAAAATCACTCAAATGTTTTGTACAATAGATTTTAATCAAGAATAAGTACCAAGGTATCTAAAATAAGACACAAGATCTGGAACATAAATTTTAAAAATATTGTGTTGGGTGCTTAATTTGGCGTAAAATCTGGGAAAATGGGTGAAAATTATTTCAGGTATTCTAAAATGGGTGTGGTAAAACCAAAACCAACTAATTAAGAAATAAAAATCTATAATTAGGATGTGAGGGGAATATTAATCAAATATTCATATTCAGATAAAAGCAAAAATTAAAATTAGGGAGTAAATAATTAAGTTTTATTTAATATTTTATTGAATTTTAAAATGAAAGGAACACAACACCAGAGTACCAATGCACCCAGAGTGCACTGCGGTTGCAGTTGCCCCCACGGGTCAAAGAATAGAGTTAGTGCAACCTAATTGCCTACTCAGGAAGGAGATGAGAGAGGAAAGTTTGGTAGTGACGCTACACTGACACAGCTGGTTCAAGGAGCACAAGCTGCTAGGGTGCAGAGCATAAACCCTTGGGTCCCCAAGCTGACCCTGAAGCCCACCAAGGTTACCACCACAAAAACAGTTAGAAACAAGGAGGTACAACTTATTTCATATGTGTTTGATTCTGTGTACCGCCAAGAGTTGGTCCTGTCAGCCATGCTGGAGAAGGTGAAGCCTGTACTTGACACTAGCTATGAGCCCTACATCAGTGATGGCAACCAGGAAGAGGACAAGAAGCCTGATTTCTAAAGAACTGATGAGGGATAGCTGGTGTTAAAAAGGGTTGCAGCCTTCTATACCAAGGTGTCTATGCCCTGTGTTGTGCCCAATGCCAACAAGTCAATCCTCACTGCTAAAAAGCCCACCCAGAAGCGCATCCCTGACATCAAACACATCATCCTGGTTAAGCTAATGTGGGAATCTGGTGATTACTAGGCAGCTGCGGCTCTTGTTGGGGTGGATCCCAAGTACGCCAGCAAGGTATTCAACACCTTCATCAATACTGGTCAAGTCCTTGCTGCAGAGAAATCCTTGCACCTGTCAACCATGCTTACCAAGGAGCACAAATGGGCAATCTGCCAGTGGATAACCCAAGATTGCCATCTTGAACTGGCAAATATACAGTCAATGGTTAAATCTACTTTTGGGGTTGAGGCCTTAATTTCCTTTTACTACCATCTGGTCAAGGGAATGCGCTTTTTCTGGAAAAAGCTCAGGGTATTCCCCTACAATTGTAATAGCCCAGCCAACATTGACTTCCGGAAAAAATACGCAGAGGCATACACTTCCCTCAAAGCCAAGGGGTCAGTCAAATTCTACTACATTGACAAATCAGCATTTGCCTTGTCAATGCGCAATGGGTATGTCCCCAAAGGCTCAAATGTCGGGATGGCTTAGCGTGCTTCAGTCCATACCACAGCCTATTTGATGATGGCTCTCCTTGGTCAAAAGGGGGTTGAACTCTATCAAATGATTCTAGGCTCCCACAACAGCCATATCTTTCTAGCATTCCTCTGATTGGTCCAGGAGCACCTGAGGCGCACAAGCCCAGGCTTCACCAATGTAATTGTGCTGGACAATGTTGGTCTTCATAAGGTGGCTGATATTCTTGAGGAATTTTCATAAATTGACACCAACATTGCAGTGGGCCCCCAGCAATTGGTCATGGCAAATTTGCGCCTTCTCTTCCTTACTGCCTATTCACCCTTCCTAAATCTCATTGAGGAGGTCTTTGGGTGGCTCAAGCAAGAGTCCCCAACTGGGACCAAGGACCTCTTTGATTTGCTGCAGGCCGGGATCCACACCCTCCCAGCTGAGACTGTGGCCAAATTCTATGGCCACGCTGACTTGTTTATCCCTGCATGCCTTGCCAAACAGCCAATCAATTAAAGGCTTAGCTTGTCTGAATTTTTTTATATTCTCTAATTTACTATTTAAGGCTTATTAATTATCATTTTATATTTAGAAGCTTCTAAGCCCACAATCACATTCAGCAGGAACATGAATGAAGGTTTGTAATTTATTTATTTAAAATTATTTTTTATTATGCCATCTAAGGTTATTCCAACACTTGATACTTGATTAATCAAATATATTTATAACACTCTTATCAAATAAATATAAAAATGAAATTAAAAAATTAAATGTAAAATGTACAAATTAGAAGTATATTTTATTAACATATATTATTATGCTTTTATTAAGGCCTTCTCTGGGATATATTTTGCAAATCTTGTTTGCTAAAATAAACATTGTAAATTAATAATAAGAATAATATAAAGTATAAAGATAATTATTGGTATAGAGAAAAAAATTAGGAGCACCTATAGTGGGTTCAGTGATATGTACCCACCCCGCAATGGAGGTGGAGGATAACCTCCACTGCCACACTGTGGACGTTGGATACATCCTTATTGAAGTATTCTTGCCTGATGGTAAAAGGGAGTATGGTGAGGTGGGAATGAAGGAGCAGCTTTTCTGGCGGGGCTGCAAACCCAAAGATGCCATCCAGGACCAGGACGTCTTGTATTATGTGATTGACTGAGTCGTACCCGGGGGGACCTTCTTCCCGTCAAGAGAGAGCCAGGCCTCATTGACCCCAAGAAGGACCCTGTCCAGGTCCTATCCACTGGCGCGCATCCCAAAGAAGAAAAGATACCTGAGGTAAACAACAAGGTGCAGCCTTTTCCCAGAAAATGTGACAGAAATCACTGGATAATATGAAGTTGTTTCTAAATGGTGGGAATTGCCACCCAAATCCACATAGAATTGATTATTAACCACCAACGCGGCTTCAGATATTTTTTTGTGAGATTTTCAATTGTAACTCCAGGATTAAATAGAACAATCAGTCCAAACCAGAGTAAACCAAGATAAATGACCTGGGAAAGCATCATTGCATCTTCAGCGTAGAATTCTGGGCATTGGGAAGGGACAAATTTTCAGTTTCAAGAATGGGGGGAAGCTACAAAATTGGCTGGCCTGAAATTGACATTTGGCGGCGCCAACAACAAAGTTCCAAATGCTGGGCCCCATCTTCCTGAAATGATTTGGTTCAGAATCAGATTGTAAGTAATATATCACAATAACCCAATCACAGGATGCATTTTTTAAAATTTAAAATTAGAACTTGGGATAATTGATTTTTATTGAGTAAATTTAGGAGGACTCAACTCTTAGAGTTGAAACAGGGAAAATTATTCAATATATATCAGAAAAATTGACTAAGTAATACCACCTGAGTCTTGACCTCCTATTCCTTCTACATCCTCAAGTAGGTATCTAGTCCAGGTTGCAAAGAACCCTTGCGTGACCAGTTTCTGACGACCATGCTGATTAATAAGCTTATATTGGGTGACCCTCATATTACGTCAATTTATCAATGTCGGTTTGAAAGGGGGAGCTGGTTTCAGCTGGCAGACTGGAGCAGCTGTGACCCATTTTCAATCAACTGTTTGGTTTAAATCCGTTAACTTGGTCAATTTTGATACAGGTTTTCTGGCCTTCCAAGCCTTCTTACTTGGGCAGACAATACCTGGCATTATGAAACCTACTGTGACAGAAAAGGCTTCAGTAAACTCACACAGTTTGTTGTATACTGTGCTTATTTTTTCTTGTGTTTAGTTTTGCCAAAGGTTAGATCTATTGCCAAGGGGAGCCCTGTCTCATCTGAAATCCAGGTCAGCCCAAAGTCTTCCAGGAGGATCTTAGTTTTCTTGACGGCTGTTGTGTCTGCAACAGCCAATTTTGACACTGTGCGCCCAAAGTTGTCAGAAGGTAAGATAGGGTGTGCTTTACCGGGAAGCAGAAGCAAGCAGCCGCATGGGCCCAGCCAATCTCTGGTATATTCTTGAATGAGAGTGTTGCCAGGATGTCCCAAACAAGCTCAATGAAGTTTACACAGTAAACTCCACTGAGAACCACCGGGTCCAGGCGGTCCAGTTGGGCATCCTTGTAGGCAGTAACTGCCCACTCAGATGCCCCCTTGCCAAGTGTCAGCCCAGCTAATGCCTCCTGGGACATTGGAAAGGTACTGTGGATGCGGTCCTCCAGCTTGTGCAAGACAGGGGGGACAGAAATAGCTGCCTTGCCACATGAGTGGCATAGAATGTGGGAGGACAAAGGAGACCAGGACCTGGAAGAGTTCACTGTCTATGTTTTCTAAAAAAGGTAAGTATTTAGAAATTTTTATTAATTATATTTTTTATGTTACCTTCACATGTTTCCTCCTTGCCTGCAGCTTAAGCAGGATTTGCCATTTTTGGCGCAAGCAATTGCACTGGCAATTCTGTGTCATCCTTGCGGGTCCTCTTGGTTGGTTTAAGATGTTCAAGCATCTCAGGGTCATCAAACCAGACAGACAGTGTGGAGAGGGCAAAAGACTTGAATTGAAGGCCTTCCACACCGGTCTTCTGGACATTCAAAAGCTGTTCAATTGTTGTTTCAGGGGTGTCTGGCATCTTGGCCATGAGTGCCTTGATGGACACCTTTTCAATTTTGTCCCCTGTAAACATGGCAGCCTTGACCTTGCAGTCAATGTCTTTGATTTTGGCAATTGCCAAGTTGAGGTCTTTGAGAAGGTTTCCAAGTTCTCTCATATGATTTTTTACTAACCTTTCCATATGTTTTTATAGCTTTCACCCCAATAAAATCTGTGTTATCCTGATACTATTGCCTCTCTGTTTATTCCTGTTTGTTTTCCATTTACTACAATATCCCATTTTTTACCCATTGTGTATAAGTTTTACGCTTAACTCAATCTGTGTTGTTTGCTTTGTGTTGGCATTGTTTCCTTAATTGTCATATTATTTTGGCACTTTGCACTGTCCCTTGTGATAATATTAACAATAATTTTGTGATCAGCTAAATTTGAATCAGAAAATTATAGGTTAACTGTTTTTAGATAAAGTTGTTACTGATCCAAATTCAAAACCTTAATGATAAACTTTAAGCCAATCAGGAGTCAAGTGATAAAGTGATTGTTGTGACATAAAGGGTCATTCAATAATTCTTTGATGCATGTGTGCTAATTAATATGATTGGCTGGATTTTTTTGCTATTGTACACCATTGCTGCTGTGGCAAGTTGTTGATGGACTAGTGCCCAATCAGCTGCTGGGTTAGCACTAGTCCACCAACAACTTGCCACAACAGCAATGGCACACAATGGCAAAACAACCAGCCAATCAGATTAATTAGTTTACATTCACCAAAGAATTATTAAATGATCCTTTATGTCACAACAATCACTTTATCACTCAGCTCCTGATTGGCTTAAAGTTTATCATCAAGGTTTTGAATTTGGATCAGTAACAGCTTTATCTAAACACAATTAACCTATAATTTTCTAATTCAAATTTTGACAACCATCAAATTGTTGTTAATATTTTCACAAGGGGCTGTGTTTGGGTACTAAAAATAACTGGGTTCTGGATCTAGATACACAGCATAGTAAATATATGCTTTTATAGAAATAAACTGAACATATAGAATAAAACCAAGTATAAACAAAAGAGAAAATGAACAATCAAAATTCAAAATAAAGATAATATAAATAGAAAATGTTTGGGGACAGGGGATTTATTGGGGGCAGGGAAGAGTGATGCCTAGTAGGCAGAATAATGCGGGAAGAAAGGCGTAGATGCAGTGCTGGCCTGGGGGGTCTGGGATTGGGTGGGTGGGGCTGGAAGGTAGGGGGTAGGGGTAGGAGGATTTGTGTGATGGCCGCCATATAATGCTTGTTATATTCCTTGTCTGTCATTGGCTGAATAGGCTGGTAGGTGGCAGTGGCACGGGGTGGGAGGCGCTTGTCCTTCTGTGATTGGTTGCCCATATTCACATGAAAAACCATTTGCACAAACAAGTCAGCCACCATTTTGTGACCAAAGGGAGAATTGTGGTCAAGGACCCAAGATAGAGGCCGTTGAAAGCCTGAGGACACCGCTCCTGTACTGTGTCTCCAATGTTAAAGAACACAACATCACCCAGATGGATGTCTGCATGGCCAGCAGGGTAGACTGAGGCCTGGTGCCTGCGTCCCTGGATGGCCTTGAGGGCGGTGGAACTTCCCTCCTCTGGTGGCTCAAAAAACCTGGTGTTTGGAATTTAAGCCATCCCAGGAGTCAAGTAATCCACCAAGGATGTGATTGTACTTGTAGCCATTGTGAAATCTGGGTTTGTCTAAGAATAGACAGAACCCTTGGCTGAAACAGTCAGAAATGCACCAATGAACATCCCCTTATTGACCTTCTTCCTCTCTTTTTGGGTGGCAGCTCTTCCTTGCGCACCAAAATTGTTTAAAGCTATTAATAGCTTATAATACAAGACAAACATGACATCATATGTTAGACTTGTCAAGCATTGGACCAGGGTGGATTCAATGGCAGGATCATATGGGAAATCCTTAGCGCCATCCCATTGGTTGCCAGCAACATTTGTAAGAACCCTAATTGAAGCCACCTTTCTGTGCATCCAGAGCTGCATCATGTGCTTGGAAACCCATATGTTATGGTGTGCAAGTTGTTTGCAGACCTGGGTCAAGGGAAGCTTGGGGTCCCGCTGCAATAGATCAAGCATGATTGGGTATGCCTCATTGATTTAGGACTTGAGGGCCTTCTTGGGCTTCTTGGCCGTCCCAATCAGATTCCCCTTGTTCATTAGGTTGTTGAACTCCTGCATTATGATGGCTCAGGTAAATTTCAATTGGTCAGCAATCTGATCCCAGGACAGACCCTGCAGGTTGAGTACCACAATTTCCTGGAGAATTTGGGCGGTGATGATTTGTTGCTTGGGGCGCTGGGCCACGGGAGCTGAAGCCTGATTAGCTGAGGGGATTGCAGGTTGACTGATGGCAGAAAGCTGTTCCAAATCAAGGTTGTCATCCTGATTGGTTGGTTGAATGGCAGCTTGTGCGGAGGTAGGTGCGGGAGTGGGGGCAGAGTTAGACACTATGTGACTACTCAACAAGTCAAAGCCATATGGGTCGGGGGTCAGGTAAAGGTCAGCTTCCTTGTTACCTGCCTCAAAGGCTTGGGTCTAAACAGGTTCCTCCACGTTCTGAGCCTTGCCTCTATTGAAGCTGGCTTAGCTGTTGGTGCTGTCAAAAATGTTGCTAGTAAAAATCATTGTAAAAAAACCTAGGATAAAATCACTAAAAGTAGAAGTTTAAAACTTTATAATTTATTTTTATTGTAATCTCAAGTCCATATTTTAAAGGTTCTCAAAACCATTTCATACAAATCAGGAGCCATGAAAATGAATAAAATTCCTCTGTTCCTAAATTGGCTAGCTGTTGATTGGCTGTTAAATTGATAGTTTTCTATTTTAGGCTGCTCATAATACACATCTTGTGTGACTTCATTTTTTTTGTGCTTGTGGAATCTTGCTTCTAGATTTCTCAAATTTTGGTTCATTTTAGTTCTTCTGTTGGTGCCTCATATGAATCCTGATTGGATTATAATATACTCCAGAATAGCATCCATCCATCTCACTTGCTGTGTCAGTTCATTTTGTTTGTGGTTTGAACTACGCCACTTAATGTTTGATATAATTTTGTATAATGGGCTAGTGAAATTTCATTTTTTGTTTGACAGTTCATTTATTAACTGATTTTTTTTAAATTAATTGAATCCTGAATCTTGCGCAACTTGGATTTTGTTCAAATCTGAAATCATTTTGTTTAAATCTGAGGTATTTTTGGTTGTTGCCATAGCTTTTAAAACTACTGTATGGTTGACACCTCAAAGTGTCATGATTCACCTTTCTGCTCTGCTACTTTGAAGGATCATTATGAAACATTGGTTCATTTCAACACCTTTTTAAGCAGCAGCAATAACCTACAAACTTTACTTTATTTTTCTATCCTTCTCTTTAAATGGTCATCTTAACCTAAACCTTCAAGTTAATACTTGTTTCAAAACTTACCTCAAACTTCAACAGGTTTTAACCCTGGAACCCAATTTTAAGAGATAGTTTTCAGTCAATCCAAATCCCTTACCTTCTGCTTTTACAGCATGCCACACAAGCAAGCTTTGGACTGGTTTTTCTGTCTTTTTGGTTGTTTTTGCTTAAATTTAAGTGCAATGATATCAAAAATTCTCACTCCTTCTGGTCTCTTGATATTCTGGTTAAAATTTTAAAGTTTAAGCAATCCTTGATATATTTACATTTCTTCCTCCTTCACACAGCCATCAAACTAAAAATACTTTTATTTTTCACTCCTTTGGTCACCTCAAAAACTCAGGTTATAAATAAAAGGCTTGAGCTTTCCTGTCTCAACTCCAAGTTGAGATTGTTTGACTTGTACCTTCAAAAAGATACTTGTTGGGTTATGTTGCTTGCTTTTTCTTTGCATTATGATTCCCTTTGACTTTATTTATCATAAATTGAGTAAATTATATAACAATACAAAAACCTTAGTTGTTGACAGTTTTAATCCTCCTTTGAATGATGAACAATTTACTGACTTAAAAGTTGAATTTTTGAACTAATTCTCTAATGTAAAGACTGGGATTTACTTCATACCTTTAGGTTTAATAAATTGCCTTAGTACCTACTTCACTTTCTATGAGTTATTATGTGCCTTGATTCAACTACTTCTACAAATTTTACCGGCATTTTTATACTTAACCAGTATCAATTTTCTGGGTTTGAAAGCCTTAGTATATAGTTGTCTACCCCAGATCTTACAGCCTTACGCAAAGCAATACAAGAGCATCAATTTTTGTATTTTTGTAATTGTTCTAAATAGCATAAAAATTTATTGATGGCAGCTTGTAATATACTTACAAGCTATGAAATAAACTATCCTTATATAAGGATGTGTTTGAACTTGTGAACCAATGAAAATTATGAGGGGAAATGTCTAATTCTAAAGCACCGCAAAAATATTTCTTACAAATCTTGGTATAAAGTCATTCAAGGTATTGCTCCTAGACATAGTAAAAATTATGCCTGAAAGATGAAAAGCATACCATTCATCATCTTTACTGTGTAATATTTAACACACTGAACTTTAGCCTAAGTGAACAGATAGCATATAGAGAACTTCATTTGTCACTTTATTGATAAGAATATTATTACCAAATTTGGTAAATAAGATGTTTTTATCATAGATAGAGACAAAAAACTGACTATCAAGAAAAAATGTCTACCTGGCCAAACAGTACCCACTTTAATTCCAACACCGTTTTCCCAAGGAACCAAAATCCAACAATATGATATCATTTTAGAATTTTAAAATGAAATTTAATATTTAAAGCTATGAAAATGATATCATATTGTGATATTTTAGTTTCTCAAAAAAATGATGTTGGAATTGAAGTGGGTACCAGCCAAACAAGGGATTAGACACTTGGCTACTGACCCATAGCACTCACAAGTCAACAGTAGGGTCAAAAATTACAATGGTTTGATAGTACAAGCCCTTGACAAACTAACAGTAGATGCTATCAAATACTGGACCACATATTTACCTACTTTCTTAATAGTCTGTCAAGTATGCTATAATTCCTTCATAGGCTTCAGCCCCTATGAAATGAAATTTGGGACCAAACTCAAAATAACATGAAATAAAAATATTACACATCTGGTATCAATTAGCAAGGTACCTAGTAGAGATGATCTCAACATCCAAAATAAACAAGCAACATAGCATGAGTGTGAGGTCAAGTAGAAAAACTATGGATTAATCCTTGATTCAGAGATTTGAGGTTGAAAAAGATATTTGGGCCCTAAATCCAGAAAAATCCAAACTTTAATCAGAAAAATTAGACCTAGATGTCATCATCCAAGTTTACCCCAAAAATGCTTAACTAATACAAGGGCCAAGAAAATATCACAATGATAAGGTGATTAATCATATTTACCTAAGACTCTTAAAGGCTGGAGGCCACCAAAGAGAGAGCATCATCTCCACAGAAAAACAGCTAGAACAATACAGCATATGTATTTTAGATAACTTGTACCTGTTACCTTTGATGAGAAGGATCTCCTGAGACTAAGGAGGAAAGTGTTGCAATGAGCTCTAACTCTAAATGGTCAACTGATGAATTGACTTTCACATTGTGCAGTTAGGGCAACAACTAATATTATTCCCCTATTGATGATAATTCCCATTATAACAAAAATTGCTTCTCTCATAAGTTCTGTTAGTATCATCTTTTTTCTCCACACAACTCAAAAATAAGTGATGTTATTCTCAGAGCCACCTCTTGATGTCCTTCTACAAGGGTAAAAAAGGCCATTTTTCTTCTCTTTCTATGACAATATACTTTTCCCATCTCTTCATCTTTTCTTTTATGCAACTTTTATAAATATTAATTTTAAAAAACTAAAATAGAAAGGCCCTTTATTTGATTGATTCCACAACTGGAGTTTCATTCTTAGCTCATCAAGGAGGTGCAAGTTGCCAACTAATTCTATCACCAGTTTAGGAAAAAAAGTGTGGCTTCTTGGTGTACCAAGAATGCCAATTCTATCATAAACCTGATTAAAAGACAAAATACCTTTTTATATTGTTTTTATACTGTAAATTCAGAACCTGAATGTAAAAATGCAGGATTTCCAAATCCTTGGTCCAAATTCCTAATCACTTTTGCGGGATAGCCTTTTTTAATTAAATTGATTTTTTGAGTATTTATTTGAATTTTTAAAAATGCGGGAACTCATAGACACTTTTCAAAGTTCAAGTCAAACTGCATATTTCCAATGGACGAAATGAATTAACTGGAATCAGATTTGAAGCATTCAAATCCATCAACCATTTCCATTAAGTTTACTATGTTTTTTGGAATTGCGGGATTGTCAAATCCAAGAACCAAATTTCAAATCACTTTTGAATGCCACTAGTAAACTCAAATAATAATTGCAGGAACTGGAATCCAAATTGAATGTGCAGTAAGTAACTAGGAAAAATCAACCCAAATCAAGAAGCTCCACTCTGGATAAAATCAAATGAAAAATCCAATCTAAACACCCATGTTTAGACATGAAATTAAGTGAAATGAAAAATTATCTAAACTGGAAATGATGCAATATTCTGCACTTTAAATCACTAATGTAGCGACCATAAAACCATATGATGATTTATGAGCTACTCTCCTGATGACGCAGAAATTTTTTAAAAGTTTTTTGGCCCCCAGCGTAGCCAGGGGCCATAAAACTTAGAAAAGGTTTCAAGGAAGGAAGGAGGGTGGGAAAGATAAACCATTAGTTTACTAACTATGTATTCATGTATTGCTACTAAGGATACTTGATTATAGTAGATTTTAAAAAATGCTAATAACAAAGTAGAATTATATATTACAATCTATCTTATCACATTGTTTTTCCTTTGGTGTGTTGATAATGTGCTTGCAATTAATTGGACAGCTTCACCTCCAGTTGCCTTGGCAATAGGAAATCAAGTTACCTCCCCAAGACCAACTGGTCTCGGTGAGGTAACTTGATTTCCTATTGCCAAGGCAACTGGAGGTGAAGCTGTCCAATTAATTGCAAGCACATTATCAACACACCAAAGGAAAGACAATGTGATAAGATAGATTGTAATATATAATTCTACTTTTTTATTAGCATTTTCTGAAATCTACTGTAATCAAGCATCTAAATTTTAGCCGTCCTAAAATGGAATAGGATGATTTTTGAGAATGCCTATGATTCCTAAAATAATTAGCACAAATCCACTCTATATCCTTTAGCATCCTTTTTGAGACACCAATAAATTATTTTTATTTCAAATTCCTCACAATTATGATTTGAAATTTGGTTCTTGGATTTGACAATCCCGCAATTTTAGATTTGTTAATTTTTACATGATGTCCATGATTTGATTGAAATACAGGAAATCTCAAATTGTACATTGGAATCCCGCATTTCTGATTCATGTATCCCACATTTGTTTGCTGAGTTTTGTCTTTTGTTAGTTGAGTTATCTGTTCAAGAGATTTGAAATTTTCCAATTTAAATAAACCAAAAAAAATCAAAATAAACGGTTGATTTTATTAAATATTTTATTTTTCACTCAGCTGAGTTGCCCGCAAAAGTGATTTGAAATTTGGACCAAGGATTTGACAATCCTGCATTTTTACATTCAGGTTCTGAATTTACAGTATTATTTCTGGATTTTTGCATTGCCTTTGTCAGTGTTGAAAACAGCCAGATGAAAAAACCCAGAAAATCTTTCTAGACACTAAACAAGATCTGCTTCAAGTGTGTTATTAAATTAGAATATTTAGCTAAAATCTATCCAAATTTTAGAATAATTATGTCCAATAGATTATAAATAAGAAATACCTTAAATAACAACCAGTCAATTAGAATGAAATCTCATATACATAATCATTAGCACTAAAATACAAAGAAATACAAAAAACAAAGAAAAGGTAAGGCAGTAAAAGAAAAAATAAAACATCATGTATAATAACAAGAGAACAAAAAAAGGAATGTGAAATGTATATAATGGATCATACTTGGAGTAGAAAAAGTAAAATATAAAGGAGAAGGTAGTTCATATTATTAAAGCATTATGATCAGTTTTTATTGAATATGAATAACACCAGGGAGTTTTTTGAGATTTTAGTGATATGGTTACTGCGGTAAAGAGGGTGAAAATCTTGAATTCTGAGGTGCACAGAATAATCTGCACTACAATTTTCTAGGTGAGAGAGGGTACCTGTGTTACTCCAGGTACTCTTTAAAATGAAAATGACAGCCCCCAGAAGACGTCTTAAGACTTCTTATAACCCTACTGGGACAATCTACATGAGAGCATTTTACAGGTGAGGGCTAATTTGGCCACAATAAAAATTGAATTCCTATAAACAGTTAAATGTTGGTTAGTTTATTGATGTGTTTAGGTTGAGACCAAGTGAGATAGGAGATTTAATCCAGGAAAAAGGATAAATGTGGCCTTTGGTTCATGCAGTGAATGGTAGTAAGGTCCTGGTTAGCTGGAAAAGAATGCACTGGAGAAGTTCTGAGATCCTTGGGCCAACTGAGGGGAATGGCAGTTGGACAACTTTACCTAGACTGGGGGTAAGTTTTCTCTTTTTATATCTTCCTGATAGCTTTGAGACAGTCTTGAAGCTACTAGACAATCATATTTATGCCCAGAAACATCATCAAGGTAGCTGTATAGGAAACCAGCTGCATTATTGGTGATTTAGAGGTTTTTGGGAAGTAAAGTTGGTTAATTTGCAACTGAAAGCTCAGGAATAATCACCTGGGTGAGTAAAAACAACTGCGCAGACATGAGGATTATCTGTGGTTGATGACCTAAAGTGTAGGTCACTTATGGGGGTCCAGTCTAAGTTGATTCACTTATGGAGACTTATTTCCTGAGTCTGAGGTGTTGACTGATAGGGACTAGCAGAATAGAGAAGCACAGATGGAAGACAATTGTGGAAAGCAGCAGCAGGAAGGAGCATAAGAACTAGGTAAAGACTATCAGAAGAGGCTGAAAACAAAGAAGAATAAGGCGTACTAAGAGAAAAGTTTTAAAAAAATATGCAGGAAAAGATTTAAAAAGAGATAATAATTAAAAAGAAGTAATAAATATTAAAAATTTTAAGGAAAGAAAAAAATGAAGAATTATATAAAGAAAAACAGTTAAAATAAGAAAAAGAAATTTATTAGGGATTGGTTGAGTAAGTGGAAACAGAAGCAGACAAGAACAGGGAACTTTGAGGACAAAGGCTGGAGTTTTTCCAGAGCATATAGAGGGGCGTAAACAGAGTGGCAAGGAAGTTTGAGTTTTGCTGAGGATCAACCCCAGCAGAAAACACAGATAAATGCTGAAAAAAGGAAGGTATAAAAATCAACTAAGTAAAACATAGGGAAAAAAATTTGAATTGACCCGGCAAAACGTGACGGGTAACAGAGAAACTGTTTGAAACATGGAGCCATGGTGTTTCCGGAGCAAGAGGATAACAGGTTCAAACCAGGGTCAGGAGCGGGTCATCCAGAGAAACGTTTTGGGGAAATAGGCCAATCCAGACGCTTGATTGGCTACAGGTCAAAGCCTGTTTTATCAATGTTTTCCATTTGTAACACATAAGGGGAAAATTCTAAAAAATAAGGGGTTTGGCACGGTTATTTCTGCCCTAATTAGCTGAGGTAAATTAATAGGTTTAATTTATTATATAGCAGGAAAAACCACATAGTTTAAGCTTGGAAAAGATGAAGTCCAGGAGGAAAACCAGCTGAAACAAGGATCTATTTGAGGAGAAACAGACTGAAACAAGGGGGCATCCAGAGCCAGAACTAAGTACAAGAAGCCCAAGACATCATGGTTGGAGGACAAGGCTAAGAGCAGGATAGCGCAGGACCAGGAAGCTAGAAAATTGGGATGCCAAGGGTTGCGCAAGGGCTCCAAGTCATAAAACAGGATTGCACAATCAACAGCAAGGAGCCCAAGACCAAGTACAAGGAGTCCAAGAGATAAAGCAAGGACTTTAAGACTTGTCAACCCAAAAACCTATTCTTCCCATAACAGGCTATATTACAAAAGGTTTCTAAGGGGATCTTTCTTCTGAGTAAAATAAACACCACTCTCAACCTCCATTTATTGGCCACAATTGTGCATAGTATTCAATGAATAAACCTCATAACATTTTCTACCCTAGCTCAGGTAAAGAATATGTCTATTTCCAGAGCTGCCAAAGGTTTACAACAATCAAGTCATCAGACAAAGAATGGGAAAGATTGTCCAAACACCTAGAGATGACCAACAAAGCCAAGGAGTTTATAGGGGATGAGTTCAAGAGACTGTTCAAGGACTGGTATCAGCCCAATGATGATCTTACTCCAGCAGAGGTCAAGGTGTATGAAGGGGATGTTTGCCCGGTAAAAGGAAAAGTACTAGAGGAATTTGCAGCCATACAGTCTAAGTACAAGCTACTGTCTAAGAAGTTGCCTCATTTGGAGAATGACAATCCCATCCAGCCGGCACCTGGCTTCAACCCAGGACATGTAATGGTGTCTGATGAGCTGGAGCACGACAGCTGTTCTTAAATTCAATACAGTAGTTTTAAAAGCTATGGCAACAACCAAAAATACTTCAGATTTAAACAAAATGATTTCAGATTTGAACAAAATCCAAGTTGCGCAAGATTCAGGATTCAATTAATTTAAAAAAAATCAGTTAATAAATGAACTGTCAAACAAAAAATGAAATTTCACTAGCCCATTATACAAAATTATATCAAACATTAAGTGGCGTAGTTCAAACCACAAACAAAATGAACTGACACAGCAAGTGAGATGGATGGATGCTATTCTGGAGTATATTATAATCCAATCAGGATTCATATGAGGCACCAACAGAAGAACTAAAATGAACCAAAATTTGAGCAATCTAGAAGCAAGATTCCACAAGCACAAAAAAAATGAAGTCACACAAGATGTGTATTATGAGCAGCCTAAAATAGAAAACTATCAATTTAACAGCCAATCAACAGCTAGCCAATTTAGGAACAGAGGAATTTTATTCATTTTCATGGCTCCTGATTTGTATGAAATGGTTTTGAGAACCTTTCAAATATGGACTTGAGATTACAATAAAAATAAATTATAAAGTTTTAAACTTCTACTTTTAGTGATTTTATCCTAGGTTTTTTTACAATGATTTTTACTAGCAACATTTTTGACAGCACCAACAGCTAAGCCAGCTTCAATAGAGGCAAGGCTCAGAACGTGGAGGCACCTGTTTAGACCCAAGCCTTTGAGGCAGGTAACAAGGAAGCCAACCTTTACCTGACCCCCAACCCATATGGCTTTGACTTGTTCAGTAGCCACATAGTGTCTAACTCTGCCCCCACTCCTGTACCCACCCCCGCACAAGCTGCCATTCAACCAACCAATCAGGATGACAACCTTGATTTGGAACAGCTTTCTGCCATCAGTCAACCTGCAATTCCCTCAGCTAATCAGACTTCAGCTCCCGCGGCCCAGCACTCCAAGCAACAAATCATCACCACCCAAATTCTTCAGGAAATTGTGGTACTCAACCTGCAGGGTCTGTCCTGTATCAGATTGCTGACCAATTGAAATTTACCTGAGCCACAATAATGTGGGAATTTAATAGTTTAATTAATAAGGGAAATCTGATCAGGACAGCCAAGAAGCCAAAGAAGGCCCCTGAGTCCCAAATTACCAAAGTGTACCCAATTATGCTTGACCTCCTGCAGCAGGACCCCAAGCTTCCCCTAACCCAGGTCCAGAAGCAACTAGCGCACCATGGCATTTAGGTGTCTGAGTGCATGGTGCAGCTCTGGATGCATAGAAAGGTGGCTTCAATACAGGTTCTTACCAATTTTGCCTGTGATCAATGGGATGGCGCTGAGGATTCCCTGCCTTATCTTGACATCAAATCAACCCTGGCCCAATGCTTGACAAGTCTATCAGATGACGTCATGTTTGTCTTGTATTATAAGCTATAAATATATTTCAACAATTTTGGTGTGCAAGGAACAGCTACCACCCAAAAAGGGAGGAAGAAGCTCAAGAAGGGGATGTTCATTGGTGTGTTTCTGACTGTTTTAGCCAAGGGTTTTGTCTATTATCAGACAAACCCAGATTTTAATGATGGCTACAAGTACAGCCACATCCTTGGTGGATTACTTGACTCATGGGATGGCTCAAATTCCAAGCACCAGGTTTTCTCAAGCCACCAGATGGAGGGAAGTTCCACTGCCCTCAAGGCCATCCAGGGACGCAGGCACCAGGCCTCAGTCTACCCTGCTGGCCATGCAGACATCCATCTGGGTGATTTTGTGTTTTTTTATATTGGAGATACACTCCAGGAGTGCTGCCCCCAGGCTTTCAACACCTCTATCTTGGGGTCCTTGACCACAATTTTCTCTTTGACCGCCAGATGGTGGCTGACTTGTTTGCGCAAATGGTTTTTCATGTGAACATGGGCAACCAATCACATAAGGATAAGTGCCTCCCACCTCAGGCCACTGCCACCTACCAGCCCATCCAGCCAATGGCAGACAAGAAATATCAACAATGGTATAAGGCGGCCATCACGCGCAATCCTCCTACCCCTACTCCTACCCCGCCACCACCCACCCAAACCCAGACCCCCCAGGCCAGCACTGCCTCTACGTCTTCCTTCCCGCAATATTCTACCTACTAGGCATCACTCTTCCCCGCCCCAATAAACCCCTGTCGCCAAACATTTTCTAATTATATTATCTTTATTTTGAATTTCAATTGTTCATGTTCTCTTTGTTTATAGTTGGTTTTATTCTTTATGTTCAGCTTATTTATATAAAATCATATATTTACTATGCCATTTATCTAGATCCAGACCACAGTTATTTTTGGCTCTTTGCACTGCCCCTTGTGATAATATTATCAACAATTTGGTGATCAGCTAAATTTGAATCAGAAAATTATAGGTTAACTGTTTTTAGATAAAGTTGTTACTGATCCAAATTCAAAACCTTAATGATAAACTTTAAGCCAATCAGAAGCCAAGTGATAAAGTGATTGTTGTGACATAAAGGGTCATTCAATAATTCTTTGATGCATGTGCGCTAATTAATATGATTGGCTGGATCTTTTGCCATTGTGTGCCATTGCTGCTGTGGCAAGTTGTTGGTGGACTAGTGCTAACCCAGCAGCTGATTGGGAACTATTCCACCAACAACTTGCCACAGCAGCAATGGCGCACAATGGTAAAAGATCCAGCCAATCATATTAATTAGTGCACATGCATCAAAGAATTATTGGATGATCCTTTATGTCACAACAATCACTTTATCACTCAGCTCCTGATTGGCTTAAAGTTTATCATTAAGGTTTTGAATTTGGATCAGTAACAACTTTATCTAAAAACAGTTAACCTATAATTTTCTGATTCAAATTTAGCTGATCACCAAATTGTTGTTAATATTATCACAAGGGGCAGCGCAAAGTGCCAAAAATAATATGGCAATTAAGGAAACAATGCCAACACAAAGCAAACAACACATATTGAGTTAAGCGTAAAACATATACATAATGGGTAAAAAATGGGGTAATGTAGTAAATGGAAAACAAACAGGAATAAACAAAGAGGCAATATTATCAGAATAACACAGATTTTATTGGAGTGAAAGCTATAAAACATATGGAGAAAGTTAGTAAAAAATCAATGAGAGAATTGGAGAAACTTCTAAAAGACCTTGACTCTGCAATTGCAGAGATCAAAGAAATTGACCGCAAGGTCAAAGCAAAGGTGAAGTCTGCTGTCCTTGAAGGCAAGAAAATCAAAAAGGTGTTGGCTAAGGTGCTTATGGCCAAAATACCTGACACCCCTGAGAAGACCATCAAGTGTCTTCTTAACATCCAAAAGATAGTTGTGGATGGCTTACAATTCAAGTCCTACGCCCTTTCTGCGCCGTCTGTCTGGACCAATGACCCTGAGATGTATGAACATCTTAAACCAACCAAGAGGGCCCTCAAGGATGACACTGAGATTCCTGCACAACTGCTTGCACCAATAATAGCCAAGCCAACCAAGGCTGCGGGCAAGGAGGAGACTGTAGAAGGTAACCTAATAATCATAATTAATTAAAAAAAATTCAAAATACTTACCTTTTTTAGAAAACATTGACAGTCTACTCCGCTGGGTCCTGGTTCATTTTGTCCCCCCCACCTTTTATGCAAATTATGCCACTCACATGGCCAAGCAGCTGTATCTGTCCCCTCCTGTCTTGTGCAAGCTGGAGGACCATGTCCACAGTACCTTTCCAATGTCCCAGGAGGCGTTAGCTGGGCTGACACCTGGCAAGGGGGCATCTGAGTGGGCAGTTACTGCCTACAAGGATGCCCAACTGGACCCAGTGGTTCTCAGTGGAGTTTACTGTTTAAACTCCATTGAGCTTGTTTGGGACGTCCTGGCAACGCTCTCAGTCAAGAATATACCAGAGATGGGCCGGGCCCATGTGGCTGCTTGCTTCTGCTTCCCGGTGGAGCACACCTTATTTTACCTTCTGGACAACTTTGGGCGAGTGGTGTCAAAATTGGCTGTTTCAGATGCAACAGCCGTCAAGAAAACTAAGATCCTCCTGGTGGACTTTGGGCTGGCCAGGAGTGCATATGAGACTAGGCTCTCCTTGGCAATAGATCTTACCTTCAGCAAAACTAAACATGAGAAAAAAATAAGCGCAGCATACAACAAACTGTGTGAGCTTACTGAAGCCTTTTCTGGGCAAAGGCTTCACCTCGTTGTTTACCTCAGGTATTTTTTCTTCTTTGGGATGAGCACCAGTGTAGAGGACCTGGACAGGGTCCTTCTTGGGGTCAATGAAGCCTGGCTCTCTCTTGACGGGAAGAAGGTCCCCCCGGGTACAACTCAGTCAACCACATAATACAAGACACCCTGGTCCTGGCTGGTATCTTTGGGTTTGCAGCCCCGCCAGAAAAGCTGCTCCTCCATTCCCACCTCACCATCCTCCCTTTTACCAGTAGGCAAGAATACTGCAATAAGGGTTATCCACTGTTCACAGTGTGGCGGTGGAGGTTATGTGCCACCTCCATTGCGGGGTGGGTACATATCACTGAACCCACTATAGGTGCTCCTAATTTTTTTCTCTATACCAATAATTATCTTTATACTTTATATTATTCTTATTATTAATTTACAATGTTTATTTTAGCAAACAAGATTTGCAAAATATATCCCAGAGAAGGCCTTAATAAAAGCATAATAATATATGTTAATAAAATATACTTCTAATTTGTACATTTTACATTTAATTTTTTAATTTCATTTTTATATTTATTTGATAAGAGTGTTATAAATATATTTGAGTAATCAAGTATCAAGTGTTGGAATAACCTTAGATGGCATAATAAAAATAATTATAAATAAATAAATTACAAACCTTCATTGATGTTCCTGCTGAATGTGATTGTGGGCTTAGAAACATCTAAATATAAAAGGATAATTAATAAATCTTGAATAGTAAATAAGAGAATATAAAAAATTGGACACACTAAGCATTTAATTGATTGGCTGTTTGGCAAGGCATGCAGGGATAAACAAGTTAGCGTGGCCATAGAATTTGGCCACAGTCTCAGCTGGGAGGGTGTGGATCCCAGCCTGAAGAAAATCAAAGAGGTCCTTGGTCCCAGTTGGGGTCCCTTGCTTGAAAACTCTATTGAGCCACCCAAAGACTTCCTCAATAAGATTTAGGAAGGGCAAATAGGCAGGAAGGAAGAGAAGGCGCAAATTTGCCATGGCAAATTGCTGGAGTCCCACTGCAATGCTGGTGTCAATTCATGAAAATTCCTCAAGAATATCAGCCACCTTATGGAGGCCAACATTGTCCAGCATAATTACATTGGTAAAAGCCCAGGCTTGTGCGCCTCAGGTGCTCCTGGACTAATCAGAGGAATGCTAGAAAGATATGGCTGTTGTGGGAGCCTAGAATCATTTGATAGAGCTCAACCCCCTTTGGACCAAGGAGAGCCACCATCAAATAGACTGTGGTGCAGACTGCAGCGCGCTGAGCCATCCTGTCATTGGAGCCTTTGGGGACATACCCATACCCGTTGCACATTGACAAGGCAAATGCTGATTTTTCAATGTAGTAGAATTCAACTGTTCCCTTAGCTTTGAGGGAAGTGTACACCTCTGCATATTTTTTCTGGAAGTCAATGTTGGCTGGGCTATTACAATTGTAGGGGGATACCCTGAGTTTTTTCCAGGAAAATTGCATTCCCTTGAGCAGATGGTAGTAAAAGGAAATTAAGGCCTCAACCCTAAAAGTAGATTTGACCATGGCTTGTATATTTGCCAGTTCAAGATGGCAATCTTGGGTTATCCACTGGCAGATTGCCCATTTGTGCTCCTTGGTGAGCATGGTTGACACACACAAGGATTTCTCTGCGGCAAGGACTCAACCAGTGTTGATGAACTTGTTGAAGGTCTTGCTAGCATACTTGGGATCCACTCCAATAAGGGCGGTGGCCGCCTTGTAATCACCCAATTCATGCATTAGCTTAAGCAGGGTGATGTGTTTATGTCAGGGATGCACTTCTGGGCGGGCTTTTTAGCGGTGTGGATTGACTTGTTGGCATTGGGAACAATACAGGGCATGGGTACCTTGTTGTAGAAGGCTGCAATCTTTTTGTGCACTGGCTGTCCCTCATCAGTTTGGTAGAACTAAGGCTTCTTGTCCTCTTCCTGGTTGCCATCACTGACGTAGGGCTTATAGCTAGTATCAAGTACAGGCTTCACCTTCTCCAGCATGGCTGACGGGACTGACTCTTGCCAGTACACAACATCAAACACATATGAAGTAAGTTCTACCTCCTTTTTTCTAACTTTATTTGTAGTGGTGGCCTTGGTTGGCTTCCGGGTCAGCTTTGGGACCCAAGGGTTTATGCTCTGCACCCTAGCAGCTTGTGCTTCTTGATCCAGCTGTGTCAGTGCAACGTCCCTATTGAACTCTCCTCTCCCATTTCCTTCTTGAGTAGGCACTTGGGTTGCACTAACTCTATTCTTTGACCCGTGGGGGCAACTGCAACCACAGTGCACTCTGGGTGCATTGGTACTCTGGTGTTGTGTTCCTTCCATTTTAAAATTTAATAAAATATTAAATAAAACTTAATTAAGTTACTTCCTAATTTTAATTTTTGCTTTTATCTGAATATGGATATTTGATTAATATTCCCCCCATATCCCAATTATAGATTTTTTATTTCTTAATTAGTTGGTTTTGGTTTTATCACACCCAATTTAGAATACCTGAAATAATTTCCACCCATTTTCCCAGATTTTACGCCAAATTAAGCACCCAACACAATATTTTTAAAATTTATGTTCCAGATCTTGTGTCTTATTTTAGATACCTTGGTATCATTCTTGATTAAAATCCATTGCACACAATATTTGAGTGATTTTTTTACATAGTGAGTTGCTATTGTGTTTCTTTTTTTGGATTGAGTTTTGACTCACCTTCCTTGGGTGTATTTTGTCACCAATCCACATAGTAAACATATGTATACCAAAAGTCATCTCATACCATTTTTTTTGTGAATCAATGTATTCTGGATTGTGTTTTGAATAGTTTTGCTTTGTGTGTGAGCACTTTTTTGCTGTGTTGACTCATTTTGCCCATTAACGCCAAAAAACCCTGTTTACAGAGTGTATATTTTAACCTGATAGTTATTTTGTTCAAATCTGAAATCATTTTGTTTAAATCTGAGAGATTTTTGGTTGTTGCCATAGCTTTTAAAACTACTGTACACTTAATTATATTACAGAATTAATATATTCTAGTTTGATGAAATGCTGATCTCTCTTCTTCCAATTCAAGGCTGAAAGCCAACCTGAAAATAAGAAGATATGGTGGACTGCCTTAGGAGAAGATAATATCAGGAATCACTTCCCTGAAAGCAGTTGTTCAATGGATGAAGAAATATTCCAACTTCTAAATTTGGATCATCTAGGTTACTGCTGCTCAATTAATTGCCAATTAATTGTTCTTATGCCCCACAACAATGCAGATACAAGTGCAATATGAAAAGAAGTAAGTGTATTGATTAATTTAAAAATAATCTGCACAACAATTCCTATAGAAGCATGTGAATCATTATTCCTAGTTTCAAACTCATTAAGTATGCACCCCAATTCCACCCTTCTTATTATAAGAACTTCTCTCCATATTCAAAGCTAATTGTTTGAGTAACATTTATTTATGTAATAAAAATATCTTGTCTTATTATTCTCTTGACTGATTAATAATGTCTTCCCAGTCCAGATAGTTACCAGGCCCTGTTTGCAGTCCTTGGTTACCCTATGGCTTTATTTATTCCTTTCTATTATCTTGTCTCAGGAGTTAAAATAATGGTGCTGTCCTTATCCTTGTCTAACTTCCACCCTACAATTGAAAGAGATATCTCCTGTTGTAGAAAGTAAAGAGCCCTTGTTTGGTGTTGAACCTTTATCCTTCTTTGTAAAGAGGGTCCCTTACATATGGTGGCTATCCAGAGATATAGCTTCTGAACTTAATGATTTGAAGGTGTTGTAACTGTGCCGTATTAGCAAGTTACAAGGGGGAAATATCCTGTAAACTAGATAAGTATCTTTATTGAGATGTATCACTTATATAGTTTGGGGAAATTATTTTAAGAGGAACAATATTGGGATAATAAATCAATTGGATTGAACAGGGGGTGGCTTGATCTTTTTAATGATTCAAGTGCCAGATTGAGCTGTCCACCAAGTAGAGATTGTGACTGTTTCTTGTTGCCTTATTTGGGAACTTGATTTGACTTCTGCATTTGGCTTTGAGTAGTGAGAAAGTCATTTTGATTGGTATGGGGTCTCTTGTGCAGAACTTTGCCAGGGGTCAATCCCGCTGTTTTGACAAAGTGTAATAACCCAACATGTGGGGGAGTATTTTAGCTAGATATGGGGCCAAGTTTGATACTTGGGACCCTGTCAAGGGGGTGATAATTGGGTATACTGTCAATACCCAACAGAACACCTTGGCATGTATGTTAAATTATCTGAAATTACTGACAAAGTACATAAGTACATAGTATGTAATATTGTATATGGTTATGAACATGATAGAGTGGGGGGAAACCAATGTGGGCCAGGAGTATAGTTGGGATGAGTTGTGTTGTGCTGGCTCCTCTTGGTAGTACTCTTTGGTGGGTTCTTGGAATTTCCTGTATGGTTTGAAGGTGATGTAATGACTCCCAATACCTAGACAGGCTGTTATTACAGCAGAATAGATAAAGTGGTTTATCTTCTAGCTCCTGGGAAGGGGTGACAAAGCTTAGTGTCAAGACTTCTTTAGTAGTAAAGTATGTTAAAATGCTTTATGTGATATTTTTGAGGTTAATTTCACTCAATGATAGCACAACCTATCACCAAAGATTGGTGCTTTATTATATAGTGGTCCCCCTATGGGGCAGGAATATTGAAAAGCATTGGATGGGGTACCCAGGACATTTGATGGTCTCTTAAATTTCCTTTCTTGGCTGGCATTGGGTGTTGGCAAGTGGGAATGTTTGGCCAAAATCCAACTTGCATTGGCATGATGTTAATTGGCCCTTCTTCATGCACCCAAGTTCACTTACTGAACTTGGGGCAAGAATTTGTGTGAAGGTGGTCTCTTCAGTCCCCTCTTAATTGGGAAAATTCCCAATTTGGGTAGCAGTCCCCCCAAATTGGGATTTAGAGAAAATTTCTTTTTTGGATTTCCAATTTGGTAACTTCCTCAAGGAGCGGGCAGCTGCTGGCTGGGTGTGCGGCCTGCGGGCAGGCTATAAAAGGGCTTGCCAGAAGAATTTAATTTTTTAAATTCTTTTTTAACAAAGCGTTTTTGCGGCAGTTTCCTCTGATTGGGGAAACTGCTGCAGATGTTTTAAATCTTTGTTTTCAGATGACATGATACATATATTGATACTTTTTGCACTGTTGTCAGGAATATTCCTGACACAAATGCACAGTAAAAACAATGATAATTTGCAGGTGAACAAGTTGATTGACCTTGTCCCCAAGATCCTTATTTTGTTGGGTAACTTTGATGACTTGTGTGCTTGATCTAAAAGCTACATATTTGATCTGACTTTCCCATTATCTCATTATTACTGTTAATCAATGTGAAATCATATACTGGATGGTTATATTTGCTTAGTACATGGCTTGTATTGGCTTTTGGCTAACTTTAGTTTCCTTATCTCAGCTGCTGTGAAAAAGGCAGTGCACTTGATTGCTTAGTCAAGAAAATAAATCCATTTTACAGCTTTGACGGTGGTCAAAGAACCTCAGAATAAGGTATTTTTCTTGAGTGAAATGTAGTGATTAGAAGGAGAAATAGGTATTAATGCCTCAAATCCAACCAATTCATCCACATGCCTATTTATTAAGCTGGTATCCATACAGCCTGCCAATACAGATATATGCTGTTGTTGGAGGATTGACTTCCTCTGATAGTTTCTTGAAACCTCTTGGCCATGGCCCGCCAAGACATAGTAGCTTTAAAAAGTCACGTTTTAAAAGCTTAGATCAATAAAGCTACCTCTTGCTGTCAGAAAGCCACTTTGATGATCTCCCTAGGTACTCTAGATCAAAAGTAATGGCAATTTAAAGAGCTGAGTTCAAAAACCCTGCCAACATGTCCTGAAATGGTCGCAACATTAGATTTCAAATCCAGACAAGCAGCAATTAGTGAGCGGGCAAATACAATCATATCTCAGCTTCCAGTGATTGGTTTTGGACGTTCTTGCGCTCAAATGAAAGCCTCATATGAGAAAAATCCTGCTAAAGTATTTTTAGATGACCAACTGAGGTAAAGCGCGAAGTTCAAATCTGACCAAAGGAATATGATTAGAATTAGTCAGCTGATGTCTCAAACTTTTAGCATGTGTCAAAACAGCAGGCTCGACCTGCCAGCAAGGTTCTAAGTAAGCGGGTTTGTGACCTGCAATCTGATTATCCAGCCACTTGAAGCCAAGTTAGGAAGTCAACATGGATTTCCAGATACAATAACATGAACAGAAGCTGATCCTCCCCAGTGGGTAACTTGTTTTGGCGCTTGACTCATTACAAGGATCAAGCCACCCCCTTCATCATCCCACCGTGTGATCAACACTATCATGTTCCTACTATCCACAATTCACAATGACTATATAATACATATCTCTCAATAAAGAATATTATCTAGTTTTCCAACATTTTCCCCCTTGTAACTCTGCTAAAACAGCACAGTTACAACACATGACCTCCCAGATAGAGAGACAAGGACCTTCAGGAATAATCTGGAAGAATCTCAAAGATCAATGCAAATGGTATAAAAAGAATCTAGCTTCCCCTTTCCCCATTGTGATCATTCTTGGTCTGAATAATAAATAAAGGACTTCTCTTAGACTATAGTTTAAATGGATCAGAGTTGGGAGCCCTTGAGCCCTGACATCTTGTCTCAGAATATGTTGGCTTTACTTTCTTTCCATTATTGAATTCAGATGAGACTCAGTTAGTGGATGAAACTTTATCCATTAATGTCAATCCTGTAAGAACTTCTTGTTCAAAGTCCAGTTACAAATGCATCATCATATATGGAACTCAAACTATCTCACTCCCATGTATCTCCTGTCATTTCTACCAAGGATAAAGATGATACCTTGTTCATTGAAGGGGTCACCAGAAGAAAAACTCATTCAAAACTAGGCAACAATGTGTTTTCAGACAAGGAGCTCACACAGCCTATCACCACTTGTCTTCTACTACTGTGGAGAATAATATGGATGGCACAAAATATTCTATTCTATCCCTATAGTCTATGAAGGCTATAAATACCCTTGGTTTACCCCTTAATAAAACTATCATTTCTTGCTCTAGTGTTATTGTTTGAGTGAGATCCTTATAAGTTGTAAGCGTCTTAGACCTCAACTTATAAGCCTATTTCACTGTTGCTGAATCTTACTGAGGATTCTGCTTCCAGGCTGCAACCACTACTTAGTCTTGCAGTAGTAGTGTTGCCATCTTCATTTACAACATTATGGTTCTTTTGAAGAGCTGGCTTTTATCTTTGTGAGTCGACTCTCTTGTGCCCTAAACCAAGGGTCTGACAGCTGTTTAAGTAAGCAGCACATTTACAAAAAAAACTTGCTTTTTTATGATGCTGATTTGGGACTTGGGCTCTTGAAGTTAAAGGATTGCATTTCATAGAAAAGATAAGACCAGTCAATTTGTAAGAATTGACTTCTGTATCGTGTTTCAGATCGTCTTTAACCCCAGGATGGGGTAGGCATGAGAAGTAAGCATGACCAGACATTGTTTGGGAATGTGCGGTTAAGCTTACAAATCAATTACGAAGAAATTATATAAAACTATCCATTGTAGGGTACATTTGAAGGGTTGGATGTAAGTAATGTTATTCATTTGGTTTCAAAGCAAAGTTTTGTCAAGTTACGGATATTTTAAAGTTTTTGTGAGGTTCAATAGCAAATATAAAACAGTAAAATGAGAGTCTAAATTTCTCTGGGGCTATTCAAGTTCCTAATGAGCTTTCTCTGTACAAAGGGGTTGGGTAACATAAATAATAGAAGCAAAATAAGTTAGCAATGTCTTTGATTTATTAGGATGCCGATGAATATGCAAACACAGTCCCAATAGTAAGATCCTGAAAAATGTGTAAAACAATTTTATTATGAAAGTTGAAGTGAAAAGTCAACCTAAATAAGCTTTAATATATAGGCTCATAAGAAGCCCGAGTGGTTGAAAGAACAGATGAAAGAGAGTTAATTTAATTAAGAGCCATGATAAAGAAGAATGGGACCCCAACAGAAAATAGCCACTATGCAAGAAAGAAAGAAGTCTAGCTTACGGCTTACCTAAAATTTATTAATAGGAAGTTTGCAGTATAGCTTTATAGCTTTTTAACAACTTCGAATTTATACTCTTGAGGCTCTTCCGAGATGCTAGGCTGAGGCTTTTTTTCCTCTAGAGATTTTAAAAAGGGAAGATATTTTCCGCTGCTTTGGCTCGGATTTAGAGCACTCGTTAAAGAAGGCGAGTGCGATAATTAGGAAGCTGGCAGTAACTATATCCGGAAGAACTGAAAAAGTTCGATCCCAGCAACTACTTGGTTACTGGGGTTGGAGCCAAACCAAACGAATTGGATGATGGGTTTAGAAGGAAATCTCTCATCGTAAATCTGCCAGGATCGCCATTTATATTGTCCGGGGACATCTCGGATTAACAATATGCTGGGCGCTTCATTGGGGGCTCCTAGCGAAAGGCGGTTCAAGAAGCCGCGTTTTAAGCTGATGGGATATTCAAGGTTAAGCTGGGCACGAAAACTAGCCAAGGAGGGCTGAGCCACATCTATTTTGGGCTGAAAATCAAAAGTTACAAGTTCTGAAGATTGTGCTGGCAAAAACGGGGAAGCATTGGGAAGAGGAAGGGGAGGGTAGAAAAATCTCGGGCGGTGCCAGATTAGCAGAAGCAAATAAATCAGATAAACAATGGCGTAATTCAACTCTGGCTGAGGTTGTATTCACTCGGAATAGCTCTTGGCCATTGTTATCAATTGACCAATACTTGGATATAAGTCCTTTGGTATGTACCTTAAGCCTTGCAGTGGGATTGACTGAAGGGGGGGTTAAATCCGATAGTTGAAAGCCTTGCATAGCTGTGTCTTCTGTTGTGAAATGAGCTTTATGTATTTTTTACTTGGATTAGGTTACATTTAAAGCCAAGTTGCTTCCTGGTTGTAATACTAATTTATTAGGGATTTATAAAAGTGGATGCTGGAATACATTCTTCACAGATTCCTTTCTTTTTAGCTGTGAGTAGTTTCCCATAATTTATTGGCGAGGTAAACCGTGATAAAAGATCGAACATAGGCTATCAACTTTGAAGTATACCTGTTAGATTTGAAATCTAACAGGTGCACTTCAATATATTTTGGGACAAGAAGATGATTTAGATAATTTTCTCCATGTGTAAATTTATATCGTTACAAAGACAAAAATAAATTAAGCTACTTTTATAAACATTAGCTTTAAAAATCTTAATTTTTTATTTTGCTTTCTTATTAGTGAAATTCAATTAAATTAGCTTTTAAGAGGGCATGCTTTTAAAATCAAGGCTGCCAAATGCAAAAAAGATAAAAAATAATTAAACATGTTGATCAACGTTTTTATTAATAAAGAGGGAGTTTAAAACTTTTTATTATTGCAAAGCTAAAAAAGTTATACATGGAAAAAATTATAGTTATTTTAAAATTGACTGGAAATGTGTGGCAGGAAAATTAATAGACTGAATACCTTCTTGCCTCTATATTTCAGTATCTCACGTAAGTATTTGCCCCTATCTGATGAAAAGGTTTGTGAAGCGTGGGAGTGGACTATACGAGGCAAGCAATTTATTCTTTGGCAAATCATGTGCTTGTCAAAAGTTTCGAAATTTGAAAAGCATCTGTCGCTCCGCCTAATTGGCTGCTCCCAAGCCCTGGATGAAAAATTTTACACTAGAAAATAAATGGCCTATTGGTCGTTGTTCCAATTATGGATCGGCGTATGCTCTTGATCAAGTTAAGCCCTTAAGCTAATCAATGCATTTATAAATTTCAAATCCACAATGGTAGTACTTAAGCTTCTAATTGATTTTTCAAATCCCCAGATTCAAGAAGCCTATCGATTTAAGCCTCTAATAAATTTAGTCTTCAGCTTTTTAGTAAAGAAGTTATTTAAAAAAATCCGCCTTGCTTTCTGAGCATTCCATTTTTAAATTACAACTTTTAAAGCTATCTACGCTACCATTTGATAATATTTTTTAATCTAACATTCTACTGTAGTTTTCAAACCTGTTGAGATAAACAAATATTGTTCAGTTTAGAATGCATAGGTTCAGTCACAACAAATTTCAACTTTTTAGATAGAAATAGAAGCTAATTCCACAAAAATGTGCGCTATTTGGCAAAAATGTCCAGTCACACAATGACCTACTCAAACTGGGGACAAATGTATAATGATTCAACAACAAGTGTACCAAACACTAGAACACATAAGTTTCAGTCACAGAAAAAATCTACTATATTTACTATGTTTTTTATGAACACATGAAACTCAGTCACAAAAGTTACAAACTTGATCCAACAACAAACCCTAATAGCAACTGAAACTGACAACAAAAATTTCCAATATCAAAACAAATGGATGAATCTATAATACTGTTACCAGCTCATCCAAATAAGACATACAATCTAGAACATGAAATGCAAATAAATATTCTGAGTGTCTGTTTTGGGATTAAAATACTGTAAATTCAGAACCTAAACGTAAAAATGCGGGATTGTCAAATCCTTGGTCCAAATTTCAAATCACATTTGTGGGATGGCCTTTTTTAATTAAATTGATTTCTTTGTATTTTTATTTGAATATTTAAGAATGCACAAGTGTGGTGTGGCGGGCAGGATGCCAAAAGAACAAAGCTGAGCTTCGCCCGCTTTGCCCTTTTACAGCATCCCGCCTAGGTACGCGTCCAGGTATCCTAGTTGAGTCACATTTTTTTGTTTATTTAAATCAGTGGCCTTTTAAAACTATTTTGTTAAACTCTAGTTGTTAAAAGGAGAGGTGTGTCAGGCAGGCTGCCAAAAGAGCAAAGCTGTGCTACGCTCAGCTTCACTCTTTTACAGCAGCCTGCTGATATGTGTTTCCAGTTATATCTGGTAAAAAGCGTTTAATAATGGTTGCTGGTATGCATTTCTAGCCTATAGCTGGTAAAAGGAAAGATGTGTCAGGCTGGCTGCCAAAAGAGCAAAGCTGTGCTACGCTCAGCTTCACTCTTTTATGGCAGCCCGCTGATATGTGTTTCCAGTTATATTTGGTAAAAGCGTTTAATGATGGTTGCTGGTATGCATTTCTAGCCTATAGCTGGTAAAAGGAAAGATGTGCGGGCGGGCTGTAAAAGAACAAAGCTGTGCTACTCAGCTTCACTCTTTATGGCAGCCTGCTGGTATGTGTTCCAGTTATGGCTGGTAAAAACTATGATCAAAGAGGGTTTGAAGTTGATACCTTTTAGGTTCAAATTTTTTGGCTTTTGTGGTCTTTATCACTTAAATCTTTTTAGTGAAACTCCAGGGGTGATAGAGCCTGCTAGTATGAGTTCCTGGTCTCATACACCTAGTAAAAACCTGTTTAAAGATGCAGCCTCCTTAGGGTTGTTAGTAAAAATTATATAGATTTGTTAATACAGAAAATATCAGAAACCTAATAGAGTATATAAAGTTGAGCAGTGAGCAGGCTACCAAAAGAAAAAAGCTATGCTAACTCAGCTCTATTATTCACAGCTTCACACTGTTATCTTTTTCTTTTTCCCTAGCAGAAATACCTT